>CABHPP010095638.1:0-47358 GCA_902168425.1 Peromyscus attwateri
CCCCCCCCCCCAGGCACAGAAGCACACACCCATCAACCCACAAATCAATATAAAAATGCTTTAAGAAGTGGGTTTTGCCAGTGCTTTTTCTCCTCTTTATATAATGTCAAATAAACCTGAATTGACTTCTTTAAACATTCGGAGTTTTTAAGCAAGTGAACAAATTAAAACTAAATATGTAGTGACCCTCCTTTAATTTTCGAGGCTGGAGGCTTAGTTATAAATACAGATGGCTGAGTCTCCAACAACAATTATAGTTTAGTGGAAGGAAACTGTCATGGGCTTGGTGGAAGGATGGTAGTGCTTCAGAGAGGAAATGGCTAATGTCTAAAGCAGCACTTCCTGACTTAGGAATGCTGGAAACGCGTCACTCAATCTTCAGACAAAACCAGTTTGCAATATGAAAGAACCTCGCGGTGACTAGCGTGCTTCACTTTGTAATGACCTTGTTCTTCTTCTCGGTCTTTGAGCAATCATCAAAAATCACACCTCCAAAGGCAGTTCCACCGATTGACTGGCGACATCTTGGTACCCACCACTCTCATACCATATGCCTTATCAGGTTGTATCTTGGAACCAACCCACTCCTGGTATTAGATACTTTAACAGATCACATCTTGGTACCAACCACTCCTGGTATTGGATGCTTTGGAAGCTGCACTCTACAAAGAACATTGCCACATACTTAGAAAACATGCTCCAGGAACTGGGAGAGTCTTACTCAAGATGCTGAACTTGATCTGTGAAGAAACCTGGCTCTGAAATTAACATCATGATGTACTTTCCGTTGACATTATTTGAAATGTGTTTAAAAATAGTGTAATTTCTTGCTTTAACACCCTAGCTCTATTTTTGTGTCAGCTAAACTTTTCCAGTCAGAATATTCACTAATTTATTTTTGTTCAATTAATAAGAATGTGTTAATAAACTTCACTAATTCATACCCATTTCATCAACGTTATTAGAATAGCTAGTCACTTAGGTTAGTAACTCCGTGTTGGTTATGAAGAAAACAGTGAAGATCTCAGCATCCAGGTGTGACAGGTGATGTGCTTATCTCTGCTGTCACCCCTCCCCTAGTCAGCTCTGCCTCACTTGGGAAGCACCAGGCAGAATCCCAGTCTACTTCAAAAGAACCTGATCTTCCATGAAGCTGTCTCTGAACCCTAGCATCCCTTAGATTTCTAGGGTTCATTTCCCATGTGCCATGAGGCTGGTCAGCCTCTGAGTGACTCAGTTTCCCCATCCCTCAGGTGGATCTAGTTCCTATGACCAAATACAGCACAAGCAGCAAACAGGTGGTAACACAGAAATCCCTTGACACCACACAGGCTTTCCTGACACCCGTCAGACCATGTGAGTGGAAGCTGGATGGTGCCAGAGCTGAGGCTTCTGGAATCTTGGGCTTCTCATTACAGAGGATGTCACTGTCAGATTTGCATAGAATGAGATGAGTGTCTGCTATGCCTTCCAGCTCTATGAGCAAAGGGTTACAAGAGCCAGAGAACCTGATACTTCAAAGAGGGGTTAAAGGGGGCAGCATGGCTAAACTGGTCCTGCATGGAACACAGCTCCAGCTAAGGCATGGCTGGCACAAAGCACTGGAGTTCATCAAGCTTTTGAAGCTTGGGAACAAGGAAGGGCCTCCCCCACTTGCAAAGTGTGAGTTAAGTCCATAGGTCACTGGGTGAGCAGCAGCAATCAGGCCCAGGGAGACTGTAAGGGAGCTCGGACAGAGGTCTGTGGCTGGCAAGGAGTTATCAAAGCTGGTCCCGGCCTGCGGTAAAACCAAGTATACTACTCACAAGAGTTTTAGATTCAGAATTGGAAACAGCCCCTGGCAGGGCTTCCCTGAGTGCCCTTGCTGCCGCGATCTTATGCCGTGTCTCTGTGAGTTCTGTCTTCTTTCCGCTGCCATCAGGGCTGGGTGAGAAATACCGCCAAGCCTCAGTGAGGGAAGGGGTGCGCCTCCGCAGAATGCATAAGCACGCTGTCTCACCTCACTGGGCCAGAGCCTCAGCAGCTGAGCCACAGTGCACAGAATACTAAATCAGGGAGGAGACAGAGCAGCCAGGTCAGAGGAGGGCCCAGCAGTGCTGGCTTCTGGGGAGGCATCAGGTGGGTCCTCTGCAGAGGGCTGAAGTACGCTGAGCCTCAAACAGCAGGCAAGCTGCAGCAGAGGGCATTTCTCTCTCCAAAATAGCCCAGGTAAAGAAAGACAAGGGTGAGCCGCACAGCAATCACTTTAATTGGAGTGATTATTACTGCTCCCTGATTATTCCAACTGTGGCAAACAAGGTACTGCAATCGATCATTGAGCAGGCTGCCTAATTGCACAGTGATTCACTGCCCCTCACCTGGCGGACAGGGTTGCTTACAGGAGGGTGCACATTTCTTCAGATTATAGCCTAGAAAGCATTCCGCGAGGGGAGAAAACCTTTGACTGTCCTAACATAAACCTGGAAAGCTCTCTGGAAACCCACTTCATTGGGTAATAATCATTAACTTGCTCTACTTATCAAATGATCTCACCCTTAATCCGTACGTGATCCATCAAATGTCCTTTCTGGGAATAATTACAACTAATTGTCAGTAGCATGTGGGAAGAGCATTAAAATTTCAAGAAAAAGTTAAGAAATTTAGAGACTCTGCAGTTTTACTATCATAAACTTACACGGCAATACAAGAGTCATAACTGCAAAGTGGATTATCAACTGTAACCTATACTACTTCTTATCGATAGCTGGAAAATATGCATTTTTGAAGGCTGTTTAAATTAAGCCAAGTGCCTTAATGTCATTTAGAATAATTAATTTTAAATATTTTTAAAATAATATTAATTCAACTTATTGTTTAGTATTTCTAAATTCTAGGTCAGTTAACTTAAATTTGAACCCAAGAGCATACTTCATCTTCAAAAATAAGGTACAGTCTTTCAAACTATCTTCTTGGTTTATATGTTAGGCAGAAGAGAATACCACCGATTTCTTTAATTTATAAAGACTATGATAGAACTATCAACTGATGAAAGAGAGAGAAGACACATATTGGGAGGGGAGGGAGAGGTTATGCTGGACACAGACAACGGGCTAGTGATGATTTTTTGCTGAGGCTCAGATACTGACATTGTTATTTGCATACATGTCGGAAAACCTCAGTAAGGAATATATGAGTTAAAACCTTTTCCTCATTTTTTCTTTAATGGTTAAACTTAGGGGACCATCTAAAGAGGACTGAACAGGTAGCTGTGGTCCTGCTCAATGGCTCCTTTTGATTAAGTTCTGTTCATGTGACAACATTTCACAGATTAAAATCATGAGGAAGAATGATAATGATACAAGGAGAAGAGAGGGATAAATGTTAAGAGATAAGGGAGGAAGAGCAGAGAAAGCAGAATCTAGTAGGTGGACAAGAAGAGAGTGCGTTGAACAGTCCACAAACTGTGGAGTGCAAACTGCCTGTCCTCTGCAACACCGCAATGTTGTGTTATGACTTAGTGAGCCTCAGTTGACCTTTCCAAATGGCCAGGATGGATTAGACTTTTAAATATTACCCAAAAGGCAAGGCCTGTTCTTAATGCTTTTTAAATGGTGGGTGGTTGGCTTCTTAGCAGGATTATTGTTTCCTTGGTTTTTGCTTGAAGAACTCGGTTTTCACTAGTTCACCACAATTTCATGCTTGTAAGTTCCAGTCAGCACAGGAGCACAATAGCATACTCTCTAACATACACATGGACAAGCTCAGCCTGTGCTGAGCCCAGACCTGACCCTTTCACAGACACTTTGCACAGGTCTTATAGCCCATGATGCTCAGAGAAAGAACAGACACCCTGTGAAGAGTATGGGTAGGATGGTGAAGGCTCACATGCAGCTATGTGGAAGAGATAGACCATGCTCACCCATTACAGCCTGTCCCAAGCACCCCTCTCTACCGTGTCCACTGTGTGCCCACAGTTTACACCTCCCAGTTCAACTATGAATACTGTTCTTCCCTTTTAGTATTTTTGTATTTAGCAAAGCAGCTTGCCTACTTGCTGGTATTCATCTTACTAAACAGTTTATTTGACATATTTTAGTGTTTTTAACTGCACATTCACTTTATCAGCTTTTAAAGTAAGAGCTCTGTTCCGTCCTTTAGTTTCTAAATGATCATTAAACTCAGCTGGTCTGACAGCTACACACTCAGATGAGTCTGGGTGTCCTCTCTCCTGATGGGAAATGTAAGGGGTATTCTGGAGTCCCTGGCACCTGGGTGCTCTCTCTCCTAATGGGAAACCTAAGCAGTATCCTGGAGTTCCTACGACTTGGGTCTGAGGATCTCTCCTTGTCCTTAGTTGCTTCCTTAGTGAGGCAGGGACTGGTTGGTACAGATGGAAAGCTTCCTAAAGAAAACTGACAGCCGGGATGAGAGGCTCTGGAGATACGCTCACTCCTGCACCACGAGGTTGACTCAGAGACAATCTCTGCCACCAGTACTTACTTTACCTGCTCTTTTTTAACAAGGTCATGAAAGAAGGCCATTTTCCTGAGCTTAAGACTAAACTCAGTAGAGTCAATAGGACCTGGATCATCTTAGCCAGTCTTAAACACAATTAGACATTGATTAACTGTCTTCTTCCTACTTCATGGAGCATCCCCATCGTCATCACCAACATAAATACTACCATCACCAACATCATCGTCACTGGTATCACCATCATCACCATAAGCAGCAACAGCAGAAGCAGTATGACCATCACCAGTATCATCATCCATTGTATGTTTAACTCGGTCCTTCTGTTTGGACTCAAGTTCACCATACTTGAATTCCCGTTTCATCCACAAATAATGGGAAATAATTTATACAAGCATGTAACTGAAACCCAACATGTTCTGGTTCTCAGTAGAGCTGGGTTTGTTGTTGTTGTTGCTAGTCATATTAATTGATTATCTATCGATACCAAGATGTATTATAGCTGGAAACACTAAATGTCCTACACATCTCAACCTAACTTCCATCACAGTCATCCCTGGAGACCACCGACCATATAAAGTATCAGCAGCAGGATGTTTTAACTTCCAAGCAGCAGAAATAGATTAGAGGAGAAAACAAATATTCAAATAACCTAACACCCTGAAGAAATAGGCTTATGGAACAGAGGCAAAGTGTCTCCAATGTCTGGCCAGGTCCGCCTTGGGCACCCATGGCCCAGACCCTGGCTTCTCTGTTGTTCCCACCCTACAGAAGGGATGGTGTTATTCCTCCTTTTATCATTTAAATTTCTCAGAGCCGTGGTCCTTTTGAGAAAGAAAACATATTTTGTTGTACAGAACACTTGGGCACAGAAAATTCAAATGTTTTTCCTAGGGAGCAGAATCCACAGATCCCAAGCCCCATTTCAATATGCTTCCTACATACCATTCTCTGTAATAATATGCAAACAACAAGCGTATGACAGAAACACATATGCTTGCAGGACAGAATAGAGACTGCACAGTGACTCTCATTATCTCCATTCTAAAAGGAATTCAGGGAGGATAAAAAAAATGCCTACTGTGGTTTGTTCTAAAAATAGTGTACACTGAGCCTGGTGTGTGTGCATGCGCCATTGTGCGTGGCGGCGTGGGCACGGTGGGCACGCGCTCACTCCTGCTCCCTCTGCTGCTGGGTATTTCCCGAACTTTCCCGGGGCGGGGTGTGCAGAGGTTGAAAGCAAAGAGACAGGAGGGAAAATTGCTTTAAATATTTCTGGAAATTAGTGGTGAATCTGTAAAGAGAATGGGGGGCTCTTCTCCCCGGAACCTGCTCCCTCCAGCTAAGCTGTTCCACCCTCCTCCACGGGAAACACCAAATCCGTCACATCGTCTCCATGATGGAAGTTTCTCTGGTTCTTTCTGGGTGGTTTTCGCAGCGAGATACAATCAAAGCGACCCCTGCTTGCTCGGTCTCTCTCCGTCTCTGTCTCTCTCTGTCTCTCTCGTCTCTGTCTCTCTCCGTCTCTGTCTCTCTCTGTCTCTCTGTCTCTCTCTCTGGCTTGCGCAGGACTCTGGAATCAGAGGTGAGGGTAAGGTCTGTGGACTCGGGGAGGCCGGAGGGCGCCGACAGTGGTGGATAAACGCACAGGCGCGGACACCTGAGCACAGAGCAGCTGAGGACGTGGACAATGGCGCCGGGCGCGGCTCCCTCGTGGTCCAGTGCACACTAACACCAGTGAATCGGTGTGGCTGTTCTCTGCCTTCATCTGAGTCTCACTCTGAAGTCGACGTCATGTGACAGACGACGTCACTGCGATGTATGATCTTCCCCGGGACGCCCTGTGCCCTTGACCTCTGCTCCTCTTCGCTGATCCTGCAGCTAAATCTGAGGTTCCAAGGGAATCAAAAGCAAACGCTGTCATTCTGGACGCGGGCAACAGGGCCAGCTGGCATGTAATTTTGTTAAAAAGCCATTTCCTGCTACAGGAGGGTTTGGAATAACATTGACTTGTATAATTCTAATTCTATTTAGTTTATTCATCTGGGGCCAAATAAAAAGCACGGATTAATTGAGCATGAATATGTCGGACCGAAAACCATTTTAGGACATGAAAGAATTAAAAGTTGTTTCCAAATACTTTAGAGTCTGACAAAAATACCTCCCTCAGATCTCTCTCTTTGCTATCCGTCCCATACTTGATCAGCAAAGCAGGACCTTGCAGACTTCTGCAGTTATGGGCACACTTCAGGATATTTGAGATACAAGGTTACAGATGGCTTCTTGTAAGGTGAAGCTGTAGAAAGAACACTCGTGTCCAAAGCAAAAGGCATCAAGATGTAAGATGTCCTGCATCCCCAATCTGAAGGGCCTTTTTAGCTCTAAAGTCCAACAACTCTAAATTCAGTTTTATTAGATCCGGGTTCTAGAAATGCACGCTGCCACCTACAGGGATGTGTTCAAGTGTGTGTGTGAGGAGACAATGGCTGATTGAGCTAAGACAGGCATATGTGTGTGTATATATCACACACATATATGGTATATATATATATATATATATATATATATATATATATATATAATCTAAGAAAACGGGTGAGTATCACCCATCAAGTCTCTACCAGGAAACTTGTCCTGGGCAAACAGTTTATGTCAGTCCTTCCAGTGGGGAGGGATCCAAGAGGCTGAGCCATGTCATTCCGTTAGGAGGGAAGTAGACACTTCCTTGATGACATTCATGAACTTAAGCATCCATGATATTTTGTGTAGACCTTAAAAAGTATTTTCACAGAAGCTTTTACAATGACTATGTCGGAAGCTTCTACCAGTCTTTTCCGGGGAAACTTTTGAACCATAGGAATTTCTATTTGAAATAAAACTATTTTTTTTCTCAGTCCATCCAGGGCACAGATTCATTGAGCATGAATATGTCAGGCAAAAAACCACTTTAAGACATGAAAGAATTAAAAATTCTTTACAAGTATTCTATAGTCATATAAAAAATTTTTTTCCAAGATCTCTCCACTCATTACTTGCCCCATATTTGATCTCTCCATCCACCCATCTATCATCTGTCTAGCTATCTAGCTATTCATCTATCACCTATCTATCCATCTATCATCTATCTATCTATCTATCTATCTATCTATCTATCTATCTATATCTATCATCTATCTATCTATCTATCTGTCTATCTATCCATCTATCATAATACATAATATATATTATATACACGCATGTATTACATATATGCATATATACATACATATATATATATATATATATATATATATGGACATGAATTCAGAAGTAATTCTGTCTTTCCAGATGAAGAAAGCAAGACACACGTGATATGGCTTGCCACTTACCCCAGAGTGGCCAGTTTTCACTCTGAAGTGTTTGCTTGAGAACAGCTGCCAGCAGAGAAGGAACAATTCTCCACAACATGAAGCCCATAATGTATTCTTTCTCGTCTAATGTCAAAAAAATTGCTATAAACACGTTCAGCCACAGCAGCAGAGAGGGTTTTACAACAGGCATTTCAAGAATATATTCACAATTTTATAGGCAAAGCAGGTTTGGAAGAGAGCTTTAGTGGCGCATTCTGTTAGGAATGGGGTACACTCCCAACATCCCACACACGCAAACATGAGTGAGTATAAACAGCCACCACAAGGGACACTGGAGTGAGGCAGTCTGTAACTCAGAAGAACCTCTGCACTTGTATGACCACCGGGGGAGCAGTTTCAGAAAAGCCACAGCTCCACAGCATTAGCAGAGGGTAGAGGAAGCACGCATCTCTGGAGAGGGGCTCCGGGCAGAGAATGGACGCAGAACATGACAGAGAGCTGTCGTGATGAAACAGAGCAGGTGAGAATGGACCGTGCCACCCAACCCCAGCAGCTGCTCACTAACCTCACTAGGGCTCAGTACCCACCCTGGGTACTGGATTAAATCTCAGAAGCCTTGGATGCTTTCACAAGCCTAAGGTTTTGTTTTGTTTTTGTTTTTTAAGATTTATTTTTAACTATATGTATATATGTGAGTCTGTGTGAAAGTATGTGCACATGTTTGCATGTGTCCAGGGAGGCCAGAGGAGTGAACTGGGTCCCCTGGAACTGAGAGTTACTGCCAGTTATGAGCCTCCTAACATGGGTGCTGGGAACCAAGCCCTAGTCCTCTACAAGAGCATCAAGTGCTCCTAACCACGTCATCATTTCTCCAACCCTGCCCACTCCCAGTAGCTTACATTTGGAGTCTATCACATTCATTCCTAATGTCTGATAATCCTTCCTCACAAAACCTTTCACCATATTTTCTGCAGTATTCAATTTATTTTATTTATTTCTACGTTGAAGACCTAACTCTGGCCTTATATGATAAGGAAGAGCATTATTGTTAAGCTCCCTACCTACCCCTCGGTCCCTAGTTTCATAAATCTCCAGTATGAAAATGTGAAAACTGTGTGAACAGAGGAACATGTCATCTGCTGGTATGCCCAGCACTCATGGATTAGGACCCCAGAGGCAGGACATGGCAGGCAGGGCTGGGGACAGCTGCCCTGTGGCCCTGCTGCCCAATCACAATTACGTTAGTACTTGTAAAATCCTCTTATTTAAATAAATACTATAGAGATTTGGGCTATAGGTTTACAACAGGTTTTGTTGTATGTCTTTTTAAATTTTTCCTTTTTCTGATTAGAAGATTGTTGTTGGGAGCTCCAGTTGTTGGGGACCCGATGACTCTTCTGGCCTTCTGTGTGCGTGTGGCGCATAGACACATGCTCAGGCACACACATATACACACAAAATTAAATGCATAGCTCTTCTAAATTGTTGTTGCTAAGAATATGAATCAAAACATTAAAAACATATGTAATATGGGAAATAAAAACTATTTCAGAACTTTAATGTGTGTCTTTCATATGGTTACACATTGTTAAATTATTGGTAAATAATCTATAATTTTTAAAATATAAAAATGAACTATTACACAGATATGAACATATCACATACATAGTAATAGATAGATTCACAATGCATATATCTGTTTTGCCATTCTTATAACAATATATTAGATATATTCTCTTTGATAATAAAATTTAAATTGAAGAACTTATGGCAATCCTAGTCAATATTAATATTAAAGTGTATGTGTGTGTGTGTGTGTGTGTGTGTGTGTGTGTGCGTGCATGCGTGCGTGCGTGCGTGTGTGTGTGTGTGTGTGTGTGTGTGTGTGTGTGTAATGAGTTAAGTAGATGAACTGATGCCCGTGGTGGACTTGATTATCTACTTAGGACTACACCAAACTATCCAGCTCCTTGCTAACTTTTGTTGCCATCGTTGTTTTGAGACAGGGTCTCACTGTATGCCTTGACTGGTCACTGTATACCATGACTCACTATGTAGACCAGGCTGTCCTCCAGCTCATAGAGGCCTGCCGGTCTCTACCTCCTTAATGCTGGAGTTAAAAGAGTGTGCCTCCGCTCCCAGCTCTTTTCTGACCTTTTTATTTTGAACTACAGATATAAAGAAGTTTGCAAAGAACTATGTAGCTGAGTCACGGGCGTGGCACTTTCCACAAGGAAGGAAAGGCATCCTAACGAAGAGACCAGCGTGCCTAGGGGTCTTCCCACGTGTGCCAAGCTCGTGACCACACACAGTGTTCTGAGTCCAGCTGTGGCTGTGTGAGGCCGTCTATAGCTCACACAGAGCTAAGGGATGTTAGTACATGTGTGGATTTGTGTGACCAGAAACGTAATAAAAATTCTCTACTGCTCTGTCAACTGTTCCTAGGGCCACAGCTACTCCAACCCCCAGTTCAAACCCCCTGTCAGTCAGACACTGACATGTTCTCCACCTGTCGGATTCTCCTATTCTGTAATTCCCTTGAGAGCCATCTAAACTGTGGTGTGGATCAGTAACTGTTCGTTATTAGTTAGGAAAAGTTTTCTGTCTTATGAATGAACCACAGAACAGTCAAACACTCACACAATTGCAAAACATGTAAGTGGTTTTTAGTCTCGGGGCCATTGTCAATGCTGTGAGCATTTGTGTATAGTTCATAAAAGGTGGAACTACTGTCTTTTGGACCATTTTGTAGGTGTTTTGGAAGAAATTTCAGATAGTTCAATCGCATATTAAAAAGGAAGATTTGATAAACTTACAGATCTTAAATGGGGTGTGTGTGTGTGTTTATGCCTTATAGCAATCCAAAAATTACATATATAGTAGACAGAAAACCTTTGCTAGCTCACAGAATCTCTACGTGGTCTCTGCTCCCCCAGGCACTGATACTGAGCTTCTACAAACCTCTGCAGTCTCCTGAGTTCTTGGGGTGAGGGAGCTGTGCTTCATCATAACAGACACTTTGCCGTCATAGTTTATGCTCAAATGGTCACCAGTGGGAGGCAGAGGATTGATGCCAGCTGCTTTGAGAACCAATGCCAAAATAGGAAGTGAGGATTTGATCTCATCCAGAACCTGGAGAGGAACTCATCACCTTGTGCTGGTGACCTCATGGTTCACTCCTAGGTGATGATAGCTCACTAAGGTCTGAGGAACTTTGGGTTATTGAGCACACTGGGGTGTGGGGAGAACAGGAGTCAAGGTAGCATGCCCCAGGCCTTCTTACTTCCGTTTAGTCAGCTCTGAGGGGTTCCTTCTTGTTTGTTTTAAATAAACTAATACTAGAAAGATCTCCAAGTTTCTTCAATTGTCCAATAAATAACAAAAGCTGAGGCAGAGGTATGAAGACACTGACTTTATCAGTCAGAGGATAAGCATGGGTCTTGCAGTTGGTTTGTGCAATGCTGTCCATGCGACCTTCATGGGTGGGGTACAGCTGACCAGGCAGGCAGCGTCTATTTTTGTAAAATCTAAGATGTACCCAATGCTTTTGCTTGGCAGATTACAAAGAATTCTCAATGCTTCTAAGGTAACTTCACATTTCAGCATCAATCTATGTAGTGTTTCCCATTTATGACAGAAATAGAGCAAGCACACAACTGTCATTGTCATTAAAATGATGATGTATAAATCACTGAAGGAAAATATCTTGCAAACATACTTTCAAATGGTAGGATTAAAAATAGTAATAATGGGAAGCAATTCTCTGGGAGTTCTTGGCATTTCTGCATGCTTTGAGAGAAGGCAGAGGCTCCTTTTTCACCGGTCTGTTTTCCTCTTTTGTCAGGGACCTTTGTGCAATGAACAAAAGAAAACAGACTCTTTCCAGGGGGCAGAGGCAGGGGCATGCTTAATGCACATTATCAAATATTTGTTCCCCCCTGTCCTGACTTGTGCTCCCATAATGGGACCTCTTGGCACCAGCTCTTCAAGACATGACCCTCTGTGCTGCACTGGGAGTTCAGCTCATCAGGACAGTGACAGTCTGGCTGCTGATGTGAGTTAAGTAGCGACCAGCCCTTTGTTCTGACCCAGGATTCTTGTGACTTTTATAGGCAGTCGAGAGGCCGTGGCAGACTACCACACCAGCTTCCAAGCCAGGCAGACCCTTGGGCTCCTCAAGGTTCTTGACAAATCTATGACTATTAGCCCCACTTTGAGCAAACTAATTAGCAAGTAGACGCTTCATTTATGGTAGGTAAATGTCCCTAGAGAATGATAATTCATATAACGGCACACCCATGTCTGGGAACCAAATTTGTCACTCATTTTGACTTCAATTTTTCTATTTTTAAAAAATTGTTCAGATAAGAAATACTTTTCTCCTAAAACATATGTCAAATCATGTCACTCCCTCAAAACATACAGGTGACAATGTCTGCATCCCACTCAGAGTAACATTCAAAGTGCTCCCCACAACCTACAGGCGCCCTTGGGATCTAGTCCTGGAATCAGCAAGAGCTGTATCACCTGCGCTAGCTCTGCCCGAGCCCACAGCCCTCTGCTCTTCCTATGCAGCAGCCTGGACCTGTTTTCTGTTGCCCCCAGCACCTGCACCTTCGCTCAGTCCTGGCCTCTGGTGTCACTCTAGCCCTGACAGCCACAGAAGGAATAGTTAGATCTCCTCTTGGAGCAGAATTGCTTTGTGTGGAAAGACACATTTCACTAACTCACTTCTACTCTTAATCATGTGGTTTCTTTTTTCCTTATTTGGTGCATTTTGGCATAGACATTTCCTATGGTGTGACCCAAATTGGACTTTCCTTTTAATTATTAATCTTCTCAGGATGCATGGCAGTCACTGACCAGGAGAACCAGACCACTCTGCACTCAGAACATCATTGGTAACAATGAAGTAGTCCTGGCCAAAGTGTGGTCTTGCCCATCAGTGTCTCAGCTCCTGTCCTGGAAGCTAGTCGGAGTTCTCATGCCATGAAGGAACAAGCTGGTTCTCAGGGTGTCGTCACTTCCGCTTCAGGATAATGATTCATCCTCATGGATCACTGTCCTCTCTTGGAGGGGGATTGTGTCTGCCCTGGAATGCTCTGCTCTTCAGGGGAGCCAAAGTGACATAGAGCCAAGGTGAAGGACGGTGTCATCTCTCTGGATCTCAGCCAGAGTAGAGGAGACTGATGTAAAATGAAGGCGGAGGTGCCGGGCTTCCTTCCTGTGTCCACCTACCTGTGGAACCAGTGCTCCCTAGCAAAGGCAGCTCGTGGGTGCTTGTGCCATGGGGACAGCAAACCCCGAAGATAGAAACTGAGGCCAGAGGGAATCAGGAACCCACTGTAAGTGTTGTTTACAGCATGGCTTTGCAAATCCACAACATGAAGGAGAGGCAACTTCCTGTCCTGGGTGAGCCAGCATCAACTGGGGATTTCTGTTTCATGTATCCATCAGAACTGATCCTAAATGCCATGCACCACCCTTTTCTGTGACTCCACCCTCCACTGTTTCCTTCTGTAGTAATTCATCCTTGTCTGATCAGATTATTTATGCACCTGGTGGCTATCTCTCTGCACCACACTGGAACTAGAGTTTGAACTCTCTGCTGTGGGATGGTCTGTATGTCAAATTGCTCTGATTGGTCAATCAATAAAACACTGATTGGCCAGTGACCAACCAGGAAGTATAGGCGGGACTAACAGAGAGGAGAATGGAGAGAACAGGAAGGCGGAGGGAGACACTGCCAGCCGCCGCCATGACAAGCAGCATGTGAAGATGCTGGTAAGCCACGAGCCACGTGGCAAGGTATAGATTTATAAAAATGGATTAATTTAAGATGTAAGAACTAGATAGCTAGAAGTCTGAGCCATTAGGCCAAACAGTTTAAGCAATATAAGTCTCTGTGTTTACTTGGTTGGGTCTGAGCGGCTGTGGAACTGGCGGGTGACAGAGATTTGTCCTGACTGTGGGTCAGGCAGGAAAACTCTAGCTATAACCCTCCAGTACCAGATGCTGCCTGGATGGCTGGTATATTCCCAACACTCAGAAGCAGTCTGTCAACCAACACTGGATGTACTGATGAAAGCATTTCCCTTGGTACTAAGATCATCACTACTGCATTAAAGACACTTGATGGAGATCATGCTTTACTTTATCATACTAAGCGAGGCTCACAGAAAAAAAAAAAAAAACTAGTGTCTCCTCCCTAGCAAATCAAAGTTCTGTGCTCATAAAACACTCAATGACCCATTATTAGCCAGTGCTGTACTTCATCCCACAGCTTCTGGAAGGATGCTTTGATGCTTCAATCTGCATATCTAAGAGTGGCCTTTCTTTGGGAGGATGTCATCTTTGAATTACAAATGGAAACCTGCCCTCCAAGGAAGAAAAAAGGCTTGGAAAAGAGTGCTTAAATCTAGGTTAGGAACCTCTGAGAAGCTCTTAAGGACTCCAGTAGGCAGGTGACCAGTTATCATCTTACACTTCAAGTGTCTTGAAGTGCAGCTTGATGAACCCATCCTCAGTGGTAAACTCCAGGAAGTACATCCTCCAACTTTTCTTGAGATCCAGGCAGGGGGTTAACGTTTTCCATTGCTTTGTTTCTAAGATCATAATTAAGAATCTTAGGAACAAGGTCCATGGGAAACTCTGCTTTCTATGAGTAATCAAAAATTATGATAGCAATGTAGACTCTGATGAGACATCTTGTAATTAATAGAGGCTTAAGGTCATAGATGTTTTGCATCATCATAGGTCCAGGGGAAATGGAATAAGATCTTAGTCTCCAAGAGCTGTAACTCTGAGTGCATCCACTTTGCACTTGAGAAGGCAGAAGTGGAAAAGATGGAATTGGTAAACCAGAGGTGACATATCAGGGAGATCTGAGAGCAAAACTCATCTCAGGCTGCCTTCCACTGTCCACAACCCCATCACACGAGCTCTGTTCCGACAGAAGATCAGAACAGCTTCCCTAGTATGTGCCTGGTTCTTTTTAGATCTTTATGAGGAAAACTGACCACAAAATATTAAACACAATTATACTATGACTGAAACTGAAACCAGCCCAGGGTTCCAGCATCAGTGGTTTGCTGTTCATTTCTCACCTCCTGGGAATGGCTTCCTTCTTTCCCTATTATGTCTCTTGTCTTTGAGTACAATGGTTGACTGCCACTTTTAGCCATCAATTAGCCTACGTGGGTGGGGGGTATAATGAAAATACCAGATTTTTGAATAGTACCCAAATCGTATTTTTCTTACCTGTAACACAAGCTTTGGACTTTTATTTCTAGTTTAAGATCGATGTAAATCATGGCCTGGGTAAATGGAAATGCATGAATGTGTGTTTGAAGAAGCAGTGTATGTGTGTGTGTCCCCTCACACACATAGGACACTTAGTTTCAAAAACTTGACCAAATGTGGGGATGTAATAAACCAGTGACAGAACCAATCTTGGTCAACGTGACCAAGAAAGGAGCGACCCAGAACCAGTCATCATTTTGGGAGTCACAGAAGGTGGAGCAGAATCTTCTTGCAGGATCTTTGTCATATAGCAAGGACCTCAAAGGGACTTGGCCATACGGTGAGCCATCAGCCATCTACGTGCCTGCACTGATCCTGGTAGATGCATGGCTCCCACCAGTACCAGTCCTAGTCAATTTAGAAAATGAGGACTCCATCTATCATCTTTCCAGGTTTGACCTAATAATGAAAGGGAATCTATCTTACAGGTCTTATCATTGTAGAGACAACTCTGCTCCTGTCACACCAGACTGAAAAAAATGCCAAAAAGTTCTATTTTAGAGAATAACCAGAATTAGTAATTTGTGTGTATATATCACCATCAGTTTCTGGCTCTAAAATTTCCTTATATCTGAGAAACCATTTATCTAAAGAGGAAGAAATATGTATTTTCCTGAAAAATATTTGTTTAGACAAAGCTTTCACCATAGCACATGTTAGTAACTCCAAAACATGACCGGGTAAAGCAAAGGAGACTAAGCTTGATGTGTAATCAACAAGGAGACTAAAGAACAATAAACCCCAAATTACCACATAACATGAGAAACCACAAACCTAAGCACAAAATTTCCTTGAAGAATAATAGGGCCACTGAGCCTTTAATGATGGTGTGGCTTCAACAAGACACTGGCGTAAATAAAAAGAAAGCTAGGTCTCCTTTAACTGTCTTTAACACAACAGAGATGTGCTTAGTACCAAGTGAAAGTTTCTTCATCTATGCTTACAGCATCAGAGCCCTCTAAGACTTCAATGACACAGTCATTTGTACATCTAACAGTCACTGACTGTTAGACTAGTGCTGGGAATGTACCAGTCATCCAGAAAGAACATCTGGAATTGGAGAGCTTAAACTCTATTTCCAGTGAGGTGGAAAGAGACTGGCAACAGCCAGATGCACAATCGGAACAGGCAAGAAGAAGTCACAGAAGGGAAGGATGTAGGGTGAGGTCACAGAGAAGGCAACATCCAGTCGAATCTCTGAGACTGTGTCACTCAGGATTAGTCCTGATGGATGCACGATACAGAAATCCCCAGCTGACCCTGGCTCACCCAGGACAGGAAGTTGCCTCTCCTTCCTGTTGTGGATCTGTAAATCAAGGTCATGAGCACTGGCAGCGAGTTTAACTGTTGTGTAACTGATCTAGAAATGGCTTCGTGACATTGGTATTTCAGAATGGTGTGGTATAAGCCTGGTAAAGACTGGGAAAGGCCATCTAGAAAGAAGGGACATCTAAACAATACAAAAACCTAGATTATCACCATGTTATATCATCAATCTTGGTCATTTTAATTTTTCTTTTCCCATACTCATACTGAAATGAGTTATAAATAACAAATATTTCTTCATCACCAAAGTGATGCCTAGATTCTGGGGGTATGGAATCACACAAATAGAGATGCATAGAACCTTTTTGTCTGTTGATAGTTTCTTAACCAATTTTTGTCTCATTTCTCAAGTAGGTCATCATGTATATAATCTTTAAAGCCTCAAGAAAAACATAGGGGCTCATTTTGGATATTTCCCTCTCTATTCTCCCTAATTCTTAAATCAGCAGGTCTTACTGTTTCTGCTAAATACTTTGAAATCTACTTTTAATTAGCAATATTCATCATTTCCTGCATGCTTACTCTGTATCATGTATTGTTTAGTCAAGAAGATGGAGCAAAGTAGCAAAGCTCTTCAGACTCAGATTAAGCCCACACTCACCCTGGACCCTATATACCCTCATTCTTAGGAACTCTTGTCTTGCATTGCATATACCCCTCCTTTGGTTTTTTGATGCTCCACCTGGTTCCTATTCAACTACGTTGTGCTTTATTGATCTCTCTGTCATCCATGGGCCACGTCTTATGACACCCTCTCCCCAAGGGCTTGCCCTGGGTGATTAGTCAAGAAGAACGTTTTCTATCCCACTGGATTTTGAACTTTAAGTTTCTCCTAGTCCTCCTAGTCTCTCATGTTATATTACTGATCTTGGGTGTGATTTCTGTGTGTCACAGAAGAAAGCATCCTACCTGGCTGCTTGCTTCATTTCTTTTGGTGGAAACAATGCTTGGCATATGTAAAGTCATCACCAGATATTTGTCTGATGAATAAAACTCTGAGCAGACATTCCTTCTGTGTTGGATAAAAAGCTTATAATCATGGGGAATCATGTGAGTGTGCAGATTTTTCCTTTCTTTTTGAGCTATAACCAAACATTTCAGCAGCACTAGAAAGGAATGTCAGGTTTTGTTCCATGAGAGATAGAGGCTAGGTGGTGATTCAGAAGTCAGGGAAATAAACTGCTGCAAATAAACAAAAGGAAAGAAAGAGTCCCAGCAACAATGGAAGAAGCTCCTCCCTCCACTGTGCCAATCTGCACTGGAGCCAAGAGAGGTATAAATGCATTGGAGGCCAGAGACAAGTTGTCAACAGAGTAAGCCCAAATAAGGGACAAGAACAAAGGCCCTGGCTGTGAAAACAAAGACTAGGAAATGGTTTTCCTTTTTTAAAGAAAAGTGGCAGAATAGGTCTTCCTCTGCTTTGAGCAGTTGTTAATTCCTTGAAGGCATTTCAATGAGGCTAAGTCATGCTAGCTCTTGTTTCAGAACAGAGCTGTCAAAGCTGAGAAATGGCTGTCTATCTGTCTGTCTCTTTTTTTTTCTTGATGCTTCTTGAATGTGGCTATAAAATCTGTTTTTATATAAATATAAACAACACACCAGTAAAGGCCACAGAAAGATGGCTGATCTCAAAGACAAAGTTCCATCTCTCCAAACTGTCTTTCTCTTGGCTGACCAGTCATAAATTTACCACTTGTTACTTTTTTAAATTATTACATTATGAATGTTTAATAATATATTTGTCTTATCAAGAAAGAAGCAGCCCATAGGACCTAGCCTTGTTCATGTAATTAATACTAAACATATAAACCCTTGAGTAGTAGCTAAAAATTATGTAAAAGTAAAGATGCTCAAACTATGAACAAATTCTATTTCCGGTTGGAACAAAGTTCTAGTGAGACCAAAAAGAACCTGTATTCCTACCAATGTTTGAGTAAAAGTTGTGCTCTTATAAGGAACGTTTGGGATCTGATGACTCCTTTTCTACAAGCAAACTTGATCCACTCTCTCCTCCCATGCCAACTCATCTTCTTCCAAGCAGTCATTTGAGACATTCTCTTTTAACTATTCATTCATCACCTCATGAGAGCCTATAATGGCTCTCCTTCACATCTTCCACAATTATCATCATCTTTCAACTCTTATTTCCTTTGACATTTACCTTTCCTTGTGTTTTTCTTGCTGTGGGATGGTCTGTATGTCAAATGTGTTGCTCTGATTGGTCAATAAATAAAACACTGATTGGCCAGTAGCCAGACAGGAAGTATAGGTGGGACTAACAGAGAGGAGAACTGAGAGAACAGGAAGGCAGAGGGAGACACTGCCAGCCGCCGCCATGACAAGCAACATGTGAAGATACCGGTAAGCCATGAGCCACGTGGCAAGGTATAGATTTATAGAAATGGATTAATTTAAGATGTGATAACTAGATAACTAGAAGTCTGAGCCATTAGGCCAAACAGTTTAAATAGTATAAGCGTCTGTGTGTTTATTTTATAAGTGGGCTGTCGGACTGCCAGGGCTTGGCAGGACCCGGAGAGAAAACTCTCCAGCTACACTTTCTGCTTTAAAATTTCAAAGCTCTCCTCTGGAAATTTCTTAGCCTCATTCCCATTGTTGATGGAATTTTCTATCGCCATAATTTGCCTCATATGGACTACATCTAAATCTAAATTACATACAAAATTAAAAACATAATTGAAAATTTAATCGAGTCATGACATAAATCCTGAAGAAACAAATCAATCTTCAAACCTGTTTAGAACCTATTATGAATAGACACCAAGAACTTTGTGGAGCTTAAGTCATGAGTTCTGTCATCATTAGGATAAGACTAGTGGAGAAACACACACACACACACACACACACACACACACACACACACACACAAAAAAAACCCACCTCAGAAATGGAGTATTCCAGGTACTACAGAAACACTGCATTGTCTGAGGAGGAGGAAGTAATTAGCAAGCAGGTTGGGTATACATTATACAATACCCATTGTCACATGCTGTTTGAGCACACCTAGAAGCTAGCTCTGGCATTGAGGTTGTCCTCATCTCTTCAAACCCAAGCGTGTTTGCTTCAAGGTAACGTCCATGATCCCTAAAGTGGAGATGTGCTGTCAGCCCCCCACCACAACCTCATTATGTGACATAGAGGTAAACAAGAGCAAAACAGTCCAAAAGTAAAAACACGATACACTGGAGAACAGTGGGGAGGTAAGCTCTTCTCGGGATAGGTTACTACTGTTGACCTTGTGATATGAAAATGCCTGTGCTGGGAACGGAAAGCTGTGGAGAAAAAGCTGAATCGAGAACTCCAGGTAACAATTTCGTCTTCTCCAGCTAACTTCTGCTGGATGTTATGAGACCCAAGTAAATGATAATTTTCTTTTTTTTTTTCTTTCATTTTTGGCTACTCAAGTGGACCTGACTGATTCTGTAAAAGCCTTATTTGATGATGCTTAACTACCAGGAACTTCTATCTGGTACTTATGATTTCATATAATTAATAAACTCACTGTCCTGAAACCTACAATAATACAGCTATTATAGACCATCCTCTAGACTATACAGAACATATAAGAACCGCATCTAGTCTCAAATACAGGGCATTCTGGACCACAAGGAGTCGGGACCACAAAAGCAAAAGGACAGCCAAAAGAGCAAGCAGTCCAATGGGCTGACCTCTAGGAGTCCTGCTGAAGAAAAGGAGAAGGGATTGTATGAACCAAGGGGGTCATGATGGGGGAACCCACAGAGACAGCTGACCTGAGCTCGTGGGAGCTCATGGACTCTGGACCAACAATTAGAGCACCAGCATGGGACCAACCTAAGCCCCCTGCATGTGTGTGCCTTGGACTCTTTGTAAGGCTACTAGTAGTGAGGTCAGGACCTGTTCCTAGCTCTAAACTGGCTTTTGGGAACCTGTTCCCCATGCTAGATTACCTCACCCAGCCTTGACCCAAGGGGACGAGCTTGGTCCTGCCTCAACTTGATGTGCCATACTTTGTTCAAGCCTATGGGAGACCTGCCCCTTTCTGAATGGAGACTGAGGAGGAGTGGATGAGGAAGAGGGTAGATGGAAAGTGGAGCTGGGGGGAAAGGGGGTGGGAAATAGGAGGAGAGGAGGGAGGGGAAGCTGCTGACGATGCATAAAATAAATGAAAAAAGTTATTTAAATATAATTTTAAAAAGAAATAGTCAAATTACATATTATATATATATATATATATAATAAATTTAGACGTACGAAATTTGTGTACTTTAAGTGAGGGAGTTTACATTTAGGAACAAAGAATTAGAGGGGTCATCCCTTAGCTGAGAATATTCTCCCTATGTGGAAAATGAAGCGAGTGGCATCAGGCATTCTGAGAGGCCTCATTTACACTCTACATGTAGCTGAAGAGGGGTCTGTGCTGCTCGGCTGTGCTTTCTCACTCGGTGCTGTTGAAAAAGCCAAAGCTGTCTGGTCCTTCACTCTCTACACATCACTTTGCTTCTGTCTCTGGAAGCTTTTAATGTCAGTCACCCACCATGAGTGACTTGGCCTTGCTCAGTAAAACATCTCAGAAAGGGATGGTTCTCACCATCGCAGAAAGGTTTCCTTCACTGTGAGCCCCACACCCACCCCCTGCCTCTTTCACTGTGTCTGTGAACCTCTGCCCCAGAACAAAAGAGCAATTGTGAATCAGGTAGATGAGGCTTAAGTAAAATGCTTCTTTCCCACCCTCAACTACAGACCAACTGTACTTTCTAAAGCAGAATTTAGTGAAATGCGTGTGATCTACTTCCATACAATAAGGATGTCTGTGTTCTTGGTTGTGTTGTGAATGGTGATGACATACAGCACAAATGAACCACTAAGATGATTTAAAAAACAAAAACAAACAAACACACCCAGCTATTCCGACTTGGATTCCATTATGAAGACTTCAGGAGTAAACGTGAGTCTTCCTTGTAACCACAGCAGATCTGTGCAGAGGCACCTGAAAAACCATGAAACTCTTCTGCAGACACACAGAGAGGGCAGATGTGGTTTCTAGGTGTGCCCGGGACCATGCTTTCTGCTTCCACTCAGGGAGAATAGTCACAGCTAAAGAACTGCCCTTGGGAGCCTTCACTCTAAGGAGTGCCTCTTACCCAAGGAGACATAACTTCTTCACTGGATGTGACCGAATGAGTACTTTTGGAAGTACTCAGACTTCAGGAACCGGGAGTGATGATTTATGTGATTGTCCATCTTGTAGGAGAGCAAACGTGTGGCTGTTTATTACACAACCCATCAGTGTCTTAGTGCCACTCAGTCTAGGGCCGCTTCTCCTCGCCTTTTCCCTGACTCCTCCTTGAAGAGAAAGGTTTTTATACATCTCAACACCAAGAAGAAAATAATTTCTCTAACATCTTTCTGTCTGTCATGTGGAAGGACCGACCATCTTGCCTAACTACAAATCGGGACTTTAGATTAAACTCTGAAAGATTGGTGGTCACTGCAATACACAAGACTTAGCTTTAAGATACAAAAAAAGTTCAAATATGTATCAGATCTTATTAATTCTCCAATAGACAACCTTCCCTTGTATTTTTCTAACAGGTTTATACACACTCACACACACACACACACACACACACACACACACACACACACACCCCACATATATTGGTCAATGGCATACAGGAGTAAAAATGTCAGTAAGATAACTACTTGTTAAGTCAAGATAAGCATATTCAAAGTAAAGAAGAAAATTACACAGATTTAACATTGTTTAAGAGGTCTGATGGTAGCTGTATTTTGGAATATCAAATAGTCTAAAGCCTCCTCTTACAAACCAGGTACTAATAAGTCGATCATTGAGAGTACTTTGACACTGGGCAGTTTCAAGAAATGATTTTTTTTTCTTCTAAACTTTGGGTGTGAAATCCCTGCATGTCCCACCATTTAATCCACTGGTGCTGCAGTTAAATATCTTGAGTTAAACCTCAAGGAAGCACTGATGAGTGTGTCAAAGAGGAACAGCAGTTAGAAGAAGCCTTTATGTCATCGTCTCATAGAATGTCAAGTGTGGTGCTTTTTTTTTTTTTTGCTACCGCAGTATTAGAAAATATTAAGCCATGGCAGTTGGTATCTACCTGTCATGCTAATAAGCTGTTTGCGCTTTTCACTTATGGTAGTGAGCTGGTCCACTGTGACAACAGCAAGTGTCTATATCTGGGTGTCTGCTCAGTTGGCCATAGCTCAGGGCGCTCTGCAACTGCTTCTGATTCTGACTCAGTTCTGTGTGTTATTTTGGAGGCCCTTTCCTCTATTACATCTTATAACCATGGTGAAGAGGGCCACTATTTAACTTCAGGGCACCAGTTCTTAAGGACCTACTTTCCCACGTTCTGCTGGCTTTTAAAATAATTAAAAATAATTTATCCTCACTGTGCCTTATACAGGACAGACAATTCTCATTGTGAGGCTATTAAAATAGAAATTGGCACTGATACAGGCACACTGATAAAACTATGAGCCAAACTTATTTGTACCTCAAAGACTTAACCCATTCACTATTAAGGCACCACTGGCCTTTGGACAAAATAGGTATATCTTGCCCATCCCTAAGTCCCAAACTTATCTTCCATTGAAAAGATTCTTAATAATCAAGTCTTACACCAAATTAAAAAAAATCTTTTTTTTCCTCTGAAAATAGATAGAAATAAACTTTGGAAACTACTAGAAGTAAATCTTTAATCAGACAGACAGACCAGCCAGCATCAGTGGGACAAGTTAAGCAAATACAAAATGCTCTGAAAACCCACATGCCCAACAAGGGAAAGAAAACCTTGATTAATCTTGTAATAAATGTGAGATTTACTTCTCAGCCAAAAACTTTACCTCAAGAGTAAGCATATGTGTTTCAGCTTTCTCCCGATTCCATAGAACCAAAGGACAAGGCATCAGCCTGTTGTCTACTAATAGAGAAAAAAAGAATTATTGGATGAGATTCCAGAGATGATGCTGTAGCCCCACATCTATCCATTTAAGCTCAGCCTCTGCGCAGTGGCTCCACTCTGGGAAATTACCAGTCATTTATCATCACCTCCTTCCTGCTTGCAGGGGCCTCATAACCCAGCTGACAGCCCTGCCATCTGTTCTCGGATAATAGTCAAGGAGAATGAACACCCAGGAACAACAAAGCATCACTTTTTGTGTTTATTTTTTTCTGTCATTACCACATACTGACCTCATAAACACTCTGAATGGTATTTAATTAATTTAATCACTGACTTCACAAACTCCACTCTGTTGGGGGACAATATCAGTTCTCTGAAATCTCAGGTAAACCATGTATTCAATTACTTTTGTGCATGCATTTAGCACTACAATTTTTGTCTATGATGGAAGTGAGATTCAAATGGTGCTCTAAAGCATCTAATACAGAAAGCTGAAGATCTTCAAGGACACGACCACCCCAGGAGGTGAGAAGGACAAGGAGGAGCATTTCCATTCACTTTGAGCCTAATGAGAAGCAAAGTCCATGTACCACAGCACTGGAGAAGGGAGAAGAGGAACGAACTCCAGTCACCCATGATGCAGACATTCTAGAAAGTTCTTGGATCTGCCATTCTATCACTTACATTGCAGAAGTTTAGATCTGTGTTCTTCTTTAAAGAGTGTGATCAGTTGTCATCTTACCATCTCACAGGGTGGTAAAGGAAGCGTGCACTGTGAAATGTAACCTGGCTTACACCACCAACAGCCACAGGTGTCTACAAGGATTACATGCCAGTGCACATCCAACAGGCATGTCCAGGAGCTTCAGTTTCCTGTGGCTCCAAACAATGAGATCAGGAGATACTGCATTCTCTTAGAATACCATACTTTTTCGTGTTTCTTTGCAATTGCTTTTATTGATCATTTAGATAGAATATTGTATTTATCTATTTATGGGAAGGAGGCTATCCACAGGTTATGATTTAGGAATATATTTTTAAAAAGTAATACAAAGAAATACCTTTACTTGGGGATCTTTTTTAGAGTCTTGCTAATCCTGAGTTTATAATATACACTAGACTCAGAGCACTCATCATCAACCAATGTAAAGAACATTCCTCAGGTGCTTTCTCGTCATCCCAGGCTACTACTACTCATACCTGACTCTTCCCAACATTCCATGGTGGCTGACAGTCAGGTCAGGTCTAGACTCTTTGTTCAGAGAAAAACATGGCTTAGAATTATGAATAGATAAATAAATAAGACATCATGGTGGAAAGAGAAATGAAGTTTTTTATATTTTCTATGATTAATGCTATGCTAATGTACTTCTGGAAATCCATGGATTAGAGACAAGTTGTAGAAGTCTCCTGAAACTCTCCACTTAAAAAAAAATTATATAATTGTTTTTTAAGGTGTATTTTTAATTGTGTGTATATGTGGGAAAACTACATGAACATAGATCCAGCTACCCATGGAGAACAGAAGAGAATATCAATCTGCTAGAGATATTTGTGAGCCACCCAACATAGGTGCTGGGAACCAAACTTTTGTCTTCTGTAAGAGTAGTACATGTTCTTAACCACCAAGTCACCTTTTCAGACACAGGAAAAGATCTTAAACTTAGTTCTGACTTTTCCTTCTCAATACAACAATCTTTTCATGGAGACAGCCCTGGTCCATCTTTGGGTATCAAAATCCAGATGCTCATGTCTGTTCTAAAAGATGGTGTAATATGTACATATAACCTGCACATAGATCCTGATAGATTACTTATAACTCCCAACACAATGTAAAGACAGTAATTGTTCATTACTTATGGACAAATGATAAGAAAAATATATGCACAGATATAGTACAGATGTGATTTTCTTTTTCCAAATAGGTTTGATGGTAATCAAAGGTGAGACATGGAACCCATTGATTGAATCTGCAGTCATGGAACCCATGTATACAGAGGGTTGACACATTTGATTCCTCTCTATGAGAATGTGTGATGTCACTACTTAGAGATACGCCCAGTATTCAGGCTAGTGCCAGACAACTGAGGTTAATCACATTTCAAAAGGCTCCCCCAGTGGTTCTGAGGGTTGAGGTGGCGAAAGTTCCATGAAGGAGACATACCATGAGACTTATAAAATCATCTGTCTATATGGCTCTTCTGACTTGGGTGTGGATTTTGTGACAGCAAAGGTCTCAAATATGAGGTAGTGCAAAAATTAATAACCAGTCTCTAAGGAGGATCAGTCTGACAGGAGATAAAATATCCCAGCTGCCAGGTGATCCCATTGAGCGCAGGCTTTCCCCGTCTTCACTGTGATTTCATCTCTGCTACGCTGCAGAGAAAATGAGATTACAAATACAAATGTCACTTTAGAGATGGTAATTGTTACCACACACTCGGTTTCATTCTTTGTTCTGAGCAGAAGGGAATGAGGAAAAAAAGATGAAAGAAATAATGGGTGATAAGCCAGGCAGTTTGGTTGGAGAAAGCAACTCATTGGATTCTAGTGTGAAGGGGAAGCATGGAAGGACCATACACATGGCAAAAATCAGTCTGGGGTTCAGAATTATCCAGAACTTTGCCTAAGGGTGAAGGAGACAAACGTGCTCTGATTCAATACCCGAAGTTGTGCTTGTCCTGATTTTATAAACAGAATTGTTATCCTTGTTTTCATTTTCAGGAGAACATGTTAAGAGTGGAAGAGAGATGTGTAGAGCTTTGTCACAGGTCCATGCCCCTAGACCATGCCACCCATGTGGCTTTCTTCTGTAGCTCTGTGGCACTGCACAATAAGATACTGAATTCATGAAGGTAAGAATGAATTAAGCCTTGAGCATCTGCAGACCATTTTCTTGCTGTCTTGATTTATCACAATATTTACTTTCAGATACTTATTTAATTAATAAAATACTGCTCATTCATCAAGGGCTTTCCTCCAATTCTTTCCGGAAGTGGGTCAACTTAGAACATCTTGTTATATTTTACTCTCATGTCTCCACACTGCCCAATAACATCCAAAAGTGTCTCCACACTGCCCAATAACATCCAAAAATGTCTACAGAGGCCATTACTAATAGAAATCCACTTTAGTGAATGAAGAATGAAGCCCAGAGAGGCTTAACAGAAATTAATTCATCAAATAAATTAATGACCTACATTACTTAAGGCAATTTTGAGTCTCTCTCTTGATGCACTATGAATGTGTGTGGATGTGGTACAAGGTCTGTGGTAAATGAGTTGAGGAACATTACTATGACAACCATAGCAGACTCAGGCCATAAAGCAAGCCTTGGGAAAGGCAAACAGCTCAAGCATGCCTATAAAAACAACAACAACAAGAACAAAAACAAAACCAGGCAGGCCCCATGTAATTGGGCAAGGGCAGAGCATTGAATGATGACGATTTCACTGCAGAAGAGATGAGGAAGAACCAGCAGAGAGCCACAGGGCTGGCCATTTCTGTGCATTGATGAACGTTGTTTCATATTTATAAACCTGCTACTTGTGGAGAGAAAAAGGAAAGCCAATGTAAATAAATTTTCCTAGGTGATCTCTGGTGTATCAACCCTTTAAATATCCAGCTCTACAAACTGTGGAAGAAAATTACCCTTTTAATTTTGATCCTTTCTTGCACTTAGTAATATGGTAATAGCATTCTACATGTAAATAAAACTGAATTCATTGCAATTCCAAGAAGGGTGGAGAAAAAAAAGATACACCCAAGCTTGTGAATGTCTGCTAGTGGCATATTACAACTTGATGTCATTTGAAGAAATAACGTAAGTATTTAAAAATGCCGAAGTGATCAACATAATCAAAGGTGAGCAAATATTACTTCTCCAAATAATTAAATTACTATCCATTTTAATTGAAAAATTGCCTAAACTCTTCAATACAGAGAATGGTAAACATGATATTGCCAAGATATTTTGGACCAGGGCTTTTATTCCTGGCTTCTCGCTGTTTGGGGAGTAGTGTGTATAATGAAATGTCAGCAATCAAGAGTCAAATGCCAGCTTATGAATTATACAAATTGCTGTTTATCTATTCCTCGCCTTTCTGCTTTTCAACATGTTTTATGAATACTGACTCAATCGAAGTCATTATAAAAAATCCAGAAGATAAATTGAAATGGACTGTTTTCACCACAATTAAAATTTTAGATACGTTTCCAGGTCACAAGAGAAGCCAGAGGCAAATTTCAGCTGCCTGAATTTTCATAGCATTTAATAAATAAAAAGTAATAAATGGTTTTTTTTCTGTAAAAACTCACATGGCACAGTGATTTGTGAACATTTTTTTTGTGTGATTTTACATGTGCTGAATCTCCAACAATGGCATATTTTGTTAAGTATTCTAAAGGTTAACATTTTGTTTCATGAATATATTTTAATACATAAACTGATATGTGTCTTTTATTTCTTATTTATTTAATTTAATTTTATTTATTTAAGACATGGTCCTGTAGCCCACACTGGCCTGAAATTCTCAGTTATATGTCCTTATTCTCCTAAGTACTGAGATTATTATGGGACCACCGTGAAGATAGCTTTTTGGTAAGTAATTTAACCACGAGATTTCCCCCTGTACATTAAATAATAGCTTACAGTTGTCTCTAAGCCTTAAAATTAATTTTGCAAGAGCTCAAGTGCTATTGTTTAGTTTTCATAACATTTCATATGAATCCCTCTGAATTATATGTAATTAGTCTGCGATTGTGATACAAAACATAGAAATGAAATATTTCCAAAACACAATAATACACGCACAATTAGATTCTGATTAAGAGTAAGATTATCTGGTGAGCTAGAGTGTTCTTTGATTGCCTGAGTTTTGGAAACTCTTCGGAGTCATTGCTCTCAAGCTGCAGTTAAACCGTCACCATTTACAAGTAACTTGCTAGTGTACAGAATGGTCAAATAGATCACCTTTCTACACCAGCTGGGAAGTGGCATGTTGATGAGAGGAGGCTGTGGTAGTCTGCAGCACGCGTTCACCCTTGCCGTTAGTTAGCAGACAGACGCACGCTGCTGTTATGTGAAAGGAATGAAATTTTCTTGCTACTCTTCTCTTCTTCTATCGGCAGGAAAGATGTTAGAGATGCTTCAAGATCATGATTACAATAGTCATATAACCACTTTGACAAATATTCTTATCATGACAAGTATCACCTCCATACAGTTAGCAAAATGTTCAATCATTATTTGTCATGTAAAGATGAATGTAACGATTTTAAAATGTTAGGTGGATAGTAAGGGTTCCATGAACATTTCAACATCTGCCTTGCAAGGCGCTGACTTTATTTATGTAAGTTATTCTTATGGCAAAGAGAAATGAGTTCATTAACATCTCTGTTTCTAAAATGTTTAGAGTAATTTAGAACAGAACACAGCATCCAGGATATTCCTGTGATGCATGCTATTGCCTTAAGTATGATGTACTGAGCAGACCTATCTGCCGGTTGAAAGAGAATATGGTCTTTTAAATTGCAGACTACTACTTAAGGAGTAAACCATCAGCCTGTCTATTAATCACCAGGAAAAGATCTGCTTATAATAGAAATGAGTACAGTGAAATATTTTGCATATTTCTCAAATATTTAGAAAAAAAGGATTCATGTTTTAAGGTGGTGGAGATATCTTCAAAGGTCAGAGCAAGGCCAAAGGTTTCTCACTCCTCGCTGAAGCATTTGTACAACTGTCACAAGTCTGTAGGACATCCTTTGGCGTGATTTACTGTTGTCTTCTAACTAAGTTCAGTTTCCCAGCTTACAGGCTGTGGCATGGTTATTACTGCCAATTTTATCAAGGTTTCCAGAGAGAACTGGGAGTAAAGAGGAGAGAGGAGAGACATACACAGTTGTGCCAGACAGGTTTGTTTACTCTGAGGCCGAGGAAGGGATGGTTGTTAAATAAAGTAGAGCCATTAGCCGGGGACAACAGGAATGAGACTGTGGGAAAACCCCAGAAGCTCTGGGTAAGCTCCTCCCACCACAGCACTGTAAGCTCAGGTATATAACAGTATGAGCTAATCTTAAGAAGTACCCTGTTCATATAGGGATGCCTCCTCGGGAAGTGTTTGCCCAGGTCCAGAAACTCAAAGTCCTCTGCAGCTACAGCCCAGGGGGTACAGCCACTGCTCAAGCTGCCCTTCTCTCAGCCTTGCAGATAACGATCCATCCAGCCCTCTCCTTTCTTTGGACCTGTACTGTCTAGCACGTCCATCACGGTCCTTCCTTCGGCTCTCTAACTCACTGAACCTGGATGCTCAGTGGCTGAAGCCTTCATCAGCAGCTTCCTGCACTGCATTGTGCTTCAGAGCTGAGGGAATAACCCACTGCACTAATTTGCCTCAACATCCTCCCCCTGGATTATCGCTCAGAAAAATCAAGCAACCAATGAAGTTAGATGAGTTAATTTATGAATAATAAAAATAAATTATTTGTATGAATTTGAACAGAAATACACTGTAAAACACTACACACCATTTCCTTCCAAAGAAGTTCTAAGTGCTCTAGCCATTAGCACTTAATTTATTATAGACACAAATAATGAAACCAAAATAGTCAAAACGATGTCACACAGCCTCATCCAGTTATGTTTAAAATATAACATAGCTTACAATAGTTCTTAGGTAAGCCAGAATTCAACGGCAACTGTCCTTTTATGTTAGAATTAAGGTAGCTGTTGCTTTTGTTTGTTCGTTTGCTTTTCTTTAAAGCATAGGTTAAGATGCCAGGTTCACAAACAGCTTTGGTAAAACAGAAAATGTTGCTCCTATATAGTGTGGATGCACTGAGCCTTCTGGACACTGTCAAGTTAGCACTTCATTATTTCACTGCTACACGATTTTGAATACTGCATGTTCTGAGAATTGGCCTGTTAGATGCGTATTTTCACACAGGTAAGCTTAAAAGCCCCTAAGGACGTGTCATTTATGCTGTCCCCAGTACCACAATAAAGGGAAGTCACCCTCTTCGCCCTCTTTGACATAATTTTATTTTCATAAGCCTGTATTGACTTTACAAAGTAAAGCACAGGGTATCGTCGCGCTGTTCACATTGAAACAGCCAACCCACTTACCTTGACTTTACCCTTCTGCACGTAACCTAGGAAAGTTCCCCGCAGTCAAGGTGCTTTGATTACATCACATGATGTGGCCCTTAGCGGAATCACTTATGTGCCCAGCACCCTGATGGCAGAGTCTTGTGTTTGCTATGGTTGGTACTAAACTAGCATTGGTGCTGGTGAAACTATGATGACCTCTTCTGGACACGTCCGTTACCCATTGTCTACTTGAATTCCATTTCATAGCCAGCTAAAATATCTTAGACTAAATGAGCCCAGTTCCATGGCTCCGGTTTTATAGCTGATGTTTATTTTTATAACAGTGAGAATGGCCTTGTCATTAGTGCATATTTTAAACGTATGCCATTTTGCTGGCCATGGCTTAAGACACACACTGTCTGATCTAAGAGCCCTGTCTGAGAGCTCTCAGCTCTCATGTGTCTACCTTGACCCTGAGTGGCATGGAAGTGAATCCTAGCAACTTCAAGTAAGTACAGAGTTAGGCCTCAAAGAATTCCACGTATTTTCACACCAGCAGGAGGAGGGTCCCACTCTACAGATGGTCACAGAATCTGTCTGTCACCATCCTCAGAGACTTTCCCCCTTATTAATACAGAACACCATCTGTGTTGTGAACTTGGATTTTTGGGTATCCCAGAGGTTCCGGTTTACATATTTAGCTCTTAGCCACTGGTTCCAAAAAGAAAAAGGAAACTATGAAATGATAGGACAGATATTGCAAGACCGCAACATAGTATTTTTTTTTTTTTTGGAGAGGGGAAGCAGTGGGGCAGGGACAATGAGAAGAAACACATCTCCAGTAGGGGAGGGATAGGATTGAGAAGCGGTAGTTAAGCATAAGCCAGAAGATGTCTTCCTGCACCTAGGGCTCCATCTTAGCGTGAGGGTAATTATGTATATCAACTACTCTAAAGTAGCATCACTGTTTGCTTATAGGTAAAGGAGATTCTCCTTTATTTTTCTTAGCACTTTTATTCTCAATTGGCAACATGCTCTTTTAAGGTGAGCTCTCAGAGGCTGCCACGTGTCACTTAAGTAACAGGGACTGGGGGTTGGGGATTTAGCTCAGTGGTAGAGCGCTTGTCTAGCAAGCGCAAGGCCCTGGGTTCGATCCTCAGCTCAAAAAAAAAAAAAGTAACAGGGACTGGGTGTCCTCTGTGTGCCATTCCACCTTCCCCTGTATTCATAATAACTTTTGAAATTAGAATATAATCACATCATTTCTCTTCTTCCCTCCATTCCTCTCCCATGCATCTCTTGCTCTCTCTCAGATCCACAGCCTCTTGTTGCTGTGGGATGGTCTGTATGTCAAATGCTCTGATTGGTCAATAAATAAAACACTGATTGGCCAGTGGCCAGGCAGGAAGTATAGGCGGGACTAACAGAGAGGAGAAAGGAGAGAACAGGAAGCTGAGTGGGGGAGACACTGCCAGCCGCCGCCATGACAAGCAGCATGTGAAGACGCCGGTAAGCCACGAGCCATGTGGCAAGGTATAGATTAATAGAAATGGATTAATTTAAGATATAAGGACAGTTAAAAGAAGCCTGCCATGGCCATACATTTTGTAAGCAATATAAGTCTCTGTGTACTTGGTTGGGTCTGAGCGGCTGTGGGACTGGCAGGTGAGAGAGATTTGTCCTGACTGTGGGCCAGGCAGGAAAACTCTAGCTACATCTTGTTCTTTTATACATGTATACACACACACACAACAACAACAACAATAACAACAACAACCTGTTTAAGCTCAAATGCTTCTTCAAATAAGGGGAGTAAGCAGTTTGGGGGAGTAAGCATTTTACCAAAATGCTTTTTTGGATAAGATGAGTAAGTGGTTTTTTGGAGTCATTCATTGAAATGGGTGTGACTGCCAAGAACATTGGAACATGGCAGCATCTGCATTATCTTTGTGGTTCAAACCACTACTGTGCACACTCACACACAGAGAGAGAGGAACACATAGTGCTCTTGCACACATGAAGGTATAAATTACAGTAAAATGTTGTTTTCTATGCACAATTTAGAGTCATGGTCAGCAAGTCATCCTGTGTCCCTGAAAAACAAAATCCTCTGTTGCGTCAACAGAACAACCAAGGTGTCAATTTGCACTTTGGGCTCCAGATGGGTCTATCTCATAGGCATTGAAATTATTTTCTTCCTAGAACTTTTATATAATAGACGAACCATCCAAGTATTGTAAATGACATGCTCTAGGAAAACATGCAAAAGCCACCACAGGGAAATAGTGAGTGGTTGGGTGTTCAATACAATTATAAATGAGAGCAGACTGCATCCTGAGACCAAGACTAGGAATGTATAGAATTTTAAAATGGAAATAGTTTTTGGCACTAATTATAAAGAATATGAAATTATTTTAAAAATCAATCAGTACTATAAAGAATAAAGTGTGAAATAAAATCTTATACCCCATAACTTTGATAGCAAGCATTATCTGTCTGTCCCAAACATATACTTAAATAAGCACACACATTCACACACACCCTATTTTGTAATGCAAGTACAACTTTGTTTTCATTGAGAATTATGTTATAAACACCAACTGTCACTGATCTCCAGTTTGTCTTTAGTAATAATTTCTAAATATCTGAGCCACTGAAAACTCAGTCTCTTTCTGGTAGTTGCAGCCTGCATCATGGTGTTGAAGTGAGTCAACAGGAAAGCTTCCCAAATATTTATCTCCAGCCCTAGCATTGCACAATGGCAGCTTCATAGAAACCAAGTCAACACCACTAATGGGATGCCCCGTGTGCCTGTCAAAGCCAATGCCACTAGAAAAGTCAAGTAGAAACTCTTTTTGATGTTTTATCTAGCCAAAAAACTTCATTCTATGGTGTCCATACTTTGGAACTGGTCTTCCAGGTGAGCTCATCTTCTCCATGCAATCATGTCACACACACGTTTCCAGAGTTCAAGTCTCTGCGAAAACCACATTATCACAGACACCCTACTGCCAAGTCTATCAGAGGTAGTGTACATGCTTCCCTCTCCCTAGTCATTGGTCACTAACTGGCCCTTCTTTTCTCCTCATGGCCATTGTCCTACATGATTTTCTTCTCTGAGTGCAAATTAATCCAGCCAGGTTGGACCAGACACGTGGTGTGGTCCCTGTGTTCCTTCCAAAGTTAAGAGTACCTGGTGCTCAGTAAGTATCTGTGAGGTTAATCCTGACAAATCCAACTGTCCACTTGAGCAGATTTTTTTTTTGCTTTCTCTCTAGAAATGGGCTGGACTGAAGGAAGTCCAGCATGAAGAGTCCTACCGAGAACCATAGGGTCCGCTGCAGATGGGAGATGACAGCAGATGGAGGCTGATGCCGGCCTGAATTAGGAGGAGGAGGAGGGTTCTCAGGGTTCATAGTCCATGCAGACTTATCAGTGTATGAGTATTACACGTATTCCCTCGTAAATGTGTAGCAAGTCTTTCTATGCTGGATGAAGAGCTTGGCAAAGATATGGCCTGAAGTCTGAGAAGAGACAAGGCAGGTTAACAACTATCTCCATACAAATTCTCTGGCCAAAGTCACGTGTAGCAAAGGAAGTGTTGGTCAATTCAAAATTATTTTCATTCAGTTTCTTTTTTAATTAAAACTTATAATTGTTTCATCAAGCACTGTAAAACTAGTCTAAATGAAAACTTTCTAATTTTATTCATATTCAATTTAATAATTAGCTGTAGAATGGAAAGGCTGATGAAATATGACTGCAAAACCATTTCTAAATAAAAGGCATTTTAATTCACCTATTCTTGGTAAGCTATGAACTCATAGCTCCATATTCTGCAGGAAAATCAAATAAATCTACAGAAGTTCAGTTTCTTACTTTAAAAAAATGACCACATTGTACCTGCTTAGAAAATCCACAGCAGGAGTCCTGTGGCTTTTTCCTCCTTCTTCATAAGGATGTTGGGCACAGCTTTCCCCCATTCCTACAGTTAGACCCTTTAGAAGACTCAAAAATCATAACATATAAGACGGTGTCTCTCAACACAGATTAGTAGATTTGTTTTTAATTTCTTAAAATAGGTCTGAACAAAGCACTGTTGATTTTAGGAAAATACAGAATATGCTGTTGTCCACGTACCTGACACTCTCTAGGAAGGCCAGTGACGTAGAAAAGTTAGTTATTCTGTGGTCTACGCTGAAGTCTGGGGAAATAAAACACACAGGGACAGGGAGGGAGCAGATGGCTGCGTGTGTCGTTCAAACCTCATGTTTTGAGAAGTTCATCTTACAAAGGCTTCTACATGGCTTGCAAATCACCCAACAATGGCAGCCAATAGGTGAGTCTCATGAAGTCACCTGCATCTTCAGAGTATTGTAGCCAAGTCCTGAGCTGGAAGGGGCTGATGTCTCTCAGCCCCTCTACCACTTCTGTCAACTAGAATGTAATGATGCTACAAATAGTTACAACAGCAGCTCTCATTCCTCTGGTGCTTATTATATATCAGTTGCTACACTCGGGGCTTTCCATGTGCATTATACAGATGAGCAGATGTGACCTGAAGTTGATAGAGTATCATTCCTGGTTACAGATTTTAAAAACTGAAGTTTTATCATCTACCCAAGGCCACAGAACAATGGACTTGTGGATTTATTACAGATTACCTTCAGAGGTAAGTCTCTGCTTTGCCTTCTTATGCCGTAAAGGATGCTTGAAAGAGTGAACATCCAACCCTGGCTTCCATTGTGATGAGAGTCTCATGTCTTATAAACCCAACTGTTAAATTTCTATGTTTTCCTTCAATCAAAGTGCTAAGAGCGTGGTATGCTTCCAGACCTGAGCAGCTGTTTAAGAAGCAAATCTATGCAGTGAGAGGCGAGGGCATCGTTACTACCTCCCTGTTAACCTTTCTAGGGCTTGGGCTTACAAATTCATAGTAGATTCAACAACTAAGATGAACTCACCCTCAGGCTCGTTTATGTCCTTGCATTTTAGGATTCTCTGTTTTATGACTTACTTCTTTTATCTATTAGTTTTACTATGGTTCATATTTATGAGCCTTTTCATAAAATGATTTATTCATAAAATGGGATTCCATAAAAGGAGAACTCCTAAGTAGAACCTTCTTGGAAATCCATTTACATATGACATCTAATGTTCTCCTGTTGGGAAAGGTAGATTCTTTTTCCATATGGCATGTTTCCTGAGGGCTAGACACAGGTGTCACAGCCTAAACAAAGTGGATCTACTCACCGCTGCTGAGAAACATCCCTCCACACAGGGAAACATGTTTGATGAAGAAAACATTTGCTCAAAAATTTTCTAACAGAGAACCCATTCCCATGCTGGGAAGCTAATGCCTTACTGCTTATGTACAGGCTAATTCATTCCAAAGACTCATTCGGGCCCAGCCAGGCTGCACCATTAAAATCATAATCCGTCAGGGAGCACATACCTTGGAATGTTTCCATTTTAATGCTCAAGAATCAAATCTCCAATGTATTTCCCCAGGGAACATAACTCTCCACTCATGTATATAGAACAGAGAAAGTATGTTTTTAAACACTCAAAATTACGCGTACAACGTAGAGTTAGAAACCGAACACTTTGAGATCTCTACCGTGTTACCAAGTCAAGGGCACTGATGGCCATGGTGACACCATATGGTTTTCATCCATCTGCCCTCTACCTATCAGTCTTGCATTCCTGTGCATATTTTGAGAGGACAGATTTGAAGTAGCAATAGGTAAGAGCAAAAATCCCAAATAAAACTATTACTCTTAATGAAATACTTGCTTCCAAGATGAGCATGCGCTTTCTTGTACAACTGGCTTGACATTGTCTGTTATGATGCTCCGTCTCTGAGGAATCCCGCTCGGGATTTCTTTAAGATAAATTAAATCTGTCTTGAAAAGCAAAGTGATATATTGGCCTTGATTTGTTTTCCTTTCACAGCTACCCAGCTTCACTCAATTAACAAGGACGGTGTCTGAAGCTTGCTCAGCCCCAATCTGTTTGTCACTACAGGCAATGTTCTCTCTGCTGCTCTCCAGGCTGATTTTTATGACACTCGGGCTCTTGTTCTCAGGGTGCCCTTGGGAAACATCCAGGGAGTCTACAAGCATGAAGCACCCCAACAATGAGGATTTTGAGGTGATTCAGCTGAAATAAAGAGTTAAGATAAAGCCATAAATACCTTACTAATAATAAGCTCATTGTATAAGGAATCCAGTTTCATCTGGTTCACACATATGAAGGCACTGGTACAACATAAAAAATATAAATAATCTGAGCTTACCATTCAGAAGACTAAGACTTAAGTACACAGGAAACCCCAAAACAAACAATAAAAAATGTAGATTTAATGACTTAAAAGGCAAAGGAGTATGTATATGTGTGTATATACGTATATAAATCACACACACACAAGTATCGTTTTTTCAAACTTGTAGTGATATGAAAAATCTTGAGATCAGGGCAACACTGTAAAGAGCATGACCTCAAATGAACAATCAAACAATCAACAGCCCCATCTCTTTGATCTTACTGTTTTTGCTAAGGACCAGGACCAATCTTTCCTTCCACTATGCTATTCCGTACCTGTACCAGCGTCTCTGTGGCTTTCTGTCTTCCTTTGCTCGGCATAGGCCTCAGTTGTCTCTGTTGGATAGCTAAAAGGATGCCACAGTCAAAACCTTGCATGCTGGCTGTGGACAAGCTGGGCTGGACCTCTGGCTATTTCACTGACTAACTGTATCTCTTTGGGAAGGTACTTAACCATCCTGGTTTTATTTTTCATTCTCTAATGTGAGATTAATTTCAGAAACTACCCTCATAAAATTTCCTGATGAGCAGATGAGCATTGCGTGGGAAAGGTTTGGCTCTGAAGATGCACAGAAACAAGTCATTTGACCAGTTCCCCTAACTTCCGTCTATGGAAGGATGATGGCTAGTCTATGGATCTCGAGTCTGCACTGGAGATTGTTGGGCTACCAATATGGTCCCAAGGGAAACATCACTGCATTTGAAATGTCCACCTCTGCTATTCAAAGACAACAGGCAATGTATTTGCCCCTGAGTACGGACTAACCTTGGCACGTTATTTTGATGGATGGACTGTTGAAAGATCTGATAAAAGAAACCAGATCTGAGATCAGGTTGTGAAATTTGTCTCAGATCCTGTCGGCTCTCTCGTTGGAACTGAGGCACAGTACTGAGAGAAAACCCAGACAACATGGAGAAATAGCAGGGTAGTATCATAGCTACATTCAACTCACACATCCAGCAACATGTCTCAATCATTTTGCCACACACAGAGCAGACCCAGAGGTGTCTACATGGCTCTTCTAGTTATCATGGACGATACAAAGCAAAGCAGAGATGGGCCAAGCCTATAGGCTTCTATGCTGTTTGTAGATCAATTATTATTTTATTTTCTACATTTAAACTTATTATTTTGTTTATTTGTGTATTAATGCACTTGTGAGTTGGTCTTTCCCTCCACAGTGTGGATTCTGGGAATAGAACACAGATCCTCAGGCTTGGTAGCAAACTTTACCTGCTCATTTTAACTTCTTCTACTCTGGGTAGCCTGCTATACAATACCAGCCTAGGGTACTAATGTTGATAAATATTTTAATTTGTATTAGTAGATAGCTGCTAGAAGCTATTCTTGGTGATACGCAGTTCTCGTAATCTAATATTATTCTTTGGGAAGTGGTGGGTTTGACTTCCTCGGTTGGGGCACAGACTGTGTGGGTGCTAGCTGAGGGTGAGACAGGTGTCATAAAAGTTTGTGTTTGTAAACACTGCATTTTCTGCCACAGGTAGATGTTCAGAAAGATGGATCATTGAGATAAGAAAAGCACAGGGTTAAAATGTACAGTGCTTGCTACATGAATGTCAACATCTTCAGGTGTGGGTCTTTGTGGTGTGCCTATTTTTATATTTCACCCTGAGTAATTATTTCATCTTTCTTTCTACCACGGTGTGTAACAGTTCTTTTTAAAAACTAAATGCCTATCCAAGCTATGGTGGGGGGAGACAAGGAAGTACGTTTTCATGGGAGCTTTGGAAAACAAGTACAGTCTCTGAAGGTGGGATGGCAGAACGATGCAGCTACAGCGGAAAACAACATGGAAGCTCCTCAAAAGTTAAAGGCGGAATCCCCATACCATCCAGGAACCACACACTGGGTACTATGCAAACGAACAGAAAGCGAGGTCTAGCGGAAGAGAGGGCAGAGCATTTCTGCATCACAATTCACAAGAGAAAATGGACGGAGACAAAACTAACTATCCACGTACAGATGGACATGTAAAGAAAATATTACATAGACACCAAAAGGATATCTGGCCATTTGCCACAAAGAGGATGGTCCTTGAGGATGCTCTGCTTACTGAAATAAATTATACACAGGAGTAGAAATAGTGTGTGACCTTCACTTATGAGGACTGTACTCAGAAATGGAGAGAACACTGGTTACCAGGGGCTACAAAGAAGGAAGTTTTCTTCAACAAGTAGAGAGTTCTAGTCTTCCCAGAAGAAAATCACCTAGAGCTGTGTTGGAAACCATGTACATTAATTACTATTATAGTCACGGACATGTTAACATTAAGAGAGTGTGGTGGTTAAAGTGTGGCTTGCCTATGTCTCAGGGGTGCACAGACTTCATCCAATATTACTCTTGGCATGTCTGTGAGGGCTTTTCTGGACAAGAAGAGCCTTGGATGGTATGTTGAGGTAGGTAGATTGGTTATCACTCAAGAGCTGAAGCCCTGGTAAGAATGCAAAAGTTAGTCAACAAGGAACATCTGACACATGACTTCCAAGTTGGGACATTCACCCTTCCTGTCCTGTGGATGATGATGAAATGTTGGCTGGTTTGTCTTTGAGCTCATTTTTTTTTTCAAAGATTTATTTTATTTATTACACTTGCGTATCTGTGAGTTCATGTATGTGTACATGTCAAGATGTCTGTGAAGGTCAGAGGACAAGTTGCAGGAGTTGGGTCTCTCTTCCTATCACATGAGTCCCAGGAGTCAAACTCAGGTCCTCAGACCGGGTGAAAGGCACCATTACCCACTGAGCCATTTAACAAGCTGGACTACTTACTCTTAACTGGGGCCACACCATCAGCTCTCCCAGTCTAAGCCTTTGGAGTCTAGCCAGAAATGCACAGACTGACTATAAATCTAAGCACTTCTTAACCTCTACAGCAATCGATTCAATTTGTTGTGAGAATATATATGTACTTATCAGTCTGTCTAGGTGGATGACAGTCTCCATACACATCTGATTATTCTGATTCTCTGTATAACCTCAATTAACACTGGGAGTAATATATTGGGTGTGATTTATTTATTTATTTATTTATTTATTTATTTATTTATTTATTTATTTGTATGTGTGCTCCTATGTGTGTGCTTGTGTATATGTGTTCCTGTGTGTGTTTATGTATGTGTGTATGTTCCTGTGTGAATGTGTATATGTTCCTGTGTCCATGTGTGTTCCCATGTATGCTCACATCCAAGTTTGCAGCCCTGTTTTGTCTCCTGCTTGCTTCTGCCTACCACAGAAAATAATTTTGAAGGTTTTCCCTGGTGAAACTTTGGGAATCTTTGGGATCTTCTGCTCAAGTTGATATTGAAAAATGAGAAAGAAGATGGAGACCATGGCTACCTCTATCATCCATTCTTCCTCACTACTGGGAACATTAAATAGCCCAAACAGAGAGATCTGAAATGTACCTGCCAGCCTTTCTGTGATTTCCCTGGACACGGGGTGATATCCTTAAGACTCTGCTCAGTGATGCTCATCCTACACCAGCCAGATTCTTCTGTTATAGTCGGGAGCGACTGGTGTTAAGGTACAAATTTTTAAAAATACCTCAACATCTATTGGACCTAAATCTGCATTTTCTTGGTATTGCCTGGTTTTTCTTATTTCTAACCCTACTTTACCTGTGCTCCCCACCCCAAGTCTTTGGAAGTACTTATTCCAGGCCGTGAATTAATTTTTATTGGTCAACTTAGTACCATGTTTGGCATAAAGTAGTCATTATGTAAATACTTCTGAGTTAGCTTGAAATAGGTTTCCTTGGAAAGGATACCAGATTTAATCAGGAATGGAAACGTAAGTATGTTTCTCGTTGGGCAGAAGACGAACAAAGCAGAACCTGCAGGGAGTCAGTGTCTGTGGGGTGGAGGTTCCATGCTCATTACTTCCCTGTGACCCTAAGTTCGCCTTAAGTATGAAAGATCTAAGGTCCCACGGTTCTCAGAAAGGTAAAGTCTGTGCTACATTTTACAGTATCCTTCCATTACAGTGCCCTGTGACTGCCACGTTTGTACACATTCTCATTATCAGCAGGATCGATAAAGAAGGGATTGGCCAGTGGACGTGGGGCAAGGGTCTTTCTGTCAGAATGAGCTCTACCCTTTCCATAGCAAAGCAGTACCTTGAAACAAAGATTCCCTTGTCTAAAAGTGACCACTTCAAGCAATGTACAGCTGTAGTACGTTGTCTCTACTGATTGACTTCCATTCTCTGCAAGAACTTGGCCCTGCCGCACCCAGGTGCATCAAAGATGCTTGTCAGGTTTGGTTCACTAAAGGCTATGTTGTAACCAGAATTAGTAATAAACACACCATTGGCGCAATTGATTTCCTCCTCTGTGGATGGAAAACTTACAGCAAAGAACAAAACACAGGTGTGGGTTTGAGGGAGAACTAGGAGAAGCCCCTGAAGATGACACTGTTGCCGGCTGAACTCACTCAACAGCAACGTCCTTCGTAGTCCAAAGCAAATGTCAGTAGCTGCATCCCATCCTCCCTTCACAGAGCAGATGCCAGACAAGCTGACATGTGAGAAGGCACACCGGGGTTTGGGTCATCAGGAACTGGGCAGAAGTAAAAGGACACTCAGTCTGGACGCTTCCTGGGGACTCTCCACACCAGACTGTGCCAGGTGTGGTCGGTACCACTTGTTTTGTCTTGTGGCCCCGACCCCAGGGGCAAAACAAAAGCTCTTTCTGGACTATGTCACCATAGAGAGAAATGCAGATATAGAAACTAGGTATTGAAAAGTAAAAGCTCTCCCAGGGTGAATTTTCACAGATAGCCTGGCACTTAGCAATTCTGAAGACTTTGCTTTTAACCCAAACACAGCAGGACAGGAACAAAAAGAGATTTCTCCAGAAAACATAAATAAATGTGTATTTTTCCAGCTAAAGTAGTCACAGATGCATTTGATTTGACATGGGATTCAATTATTCAAATAGTAATAATTGGACATTTTATCCCTTGACTCCTACAGTCTTAAATTTGAACACACACTTTTCAGCATTATGTCCAAGTTTAAAAGAAAAAGGAGGAACCCCACTTCCACTCTGGAAAGTCACCACTTCTGGGATAGATCCTCTTCTGTTACTGCCCCAATAGAAGGAACATCTATTGGTTGTAGTCAGCAGTCTTCACAAGGAATCACTAGCTACTGATTACCTATGAAAGTGTTCTAGAATGTTCCACTCCTTTCTACATCCACAAGGAAGAATACAGATCTTGTGGGGGAGATTTAAAAACAGGATCTCTCTGTATAGCCCTGGCTGTCCTGGAACTCTCTCTGTATGTAGGCCAGGCTAGGCTTGAACCCACAGAGATCTGCCTGCCTCTGACTCCTGAGTGTTGTGATTATTAATATGTACCACCACTGCCCAGCAGAATAGAGATTTTTTTATAGCAAACTGAGAGCAACATATCAAAAGCTCAATGAACGTTAATTTAGGCACATGCATGTGTGATAAGAAAAAGTAAGTCTCCATTGTTGTCCATGTCTGACCAGGACCCCACAGAATACACACCGTAAATGGCCCCAACAGAGATGACTCATGGAGGCAGCACCCGAGGACAATATGCTGAAGAGGACAACACAGAAAGGCAAGAGCTGAGCAGGGAACACACTGAGGCAGGGCAGTCTGGTAGGTGAGGTGACACAGGACCGGTGAACGGGAAGACAGAGGCCACCAAAAACCAAGCCCAAAGAGAATTCCTTGCTTTCTTGTTCTGACACATTCCTTACTTCCCTCCATCACTTTCTTCTTAACATTCCCTCGTGCACCTGTCCTGTCTGCTTCCATGTCGGCTCTACAAATAACCAAAGGTTCTGGTCTGCTGTGATTACCCTTCCCTCAATAACATCTAGACGCAGCTCATCCCTGTAGTAAAGGAAAGGAAAGTGCATTTTGTTCTTTTCATTCATTAAGCATCTACTTATTCAGATTCTCAGAACGATTTTAATAAAACAGGAGGCCTGTTCTCACCACCGTGTGATTAGAACAAAATATGGGTGCACTAGAAGGATTCTGAGGACCATAATGCAATGGACACACAACAGATTCTGAGGACCATAAACTCAATGGGACACACAACAGGTAGACGAGGCAGGTATAAAGGAGAGGCCACTATATGATGGTCAGGAAAATTTCTTCAGCGACAGTTGAGTTTAGCTGAAGATCAGACAAACCAACAAAAACCAAACACCTGCAGTGTTGCTAACATTCCTACATGGGCAAAGGAAAATGCAGACATACACTTCCAAGTCATGAAGGAGATTGACACAAAATGAACAGAAGGGTAGACAGCCACTGTGGCTGAGGGCTGGACACAGGGGTGCCCATGGGAGAAGAGGCTGCAGTGTGTGATGGAGCTGGAGCACTGAATGACATTTAGTTTATGCTTTATCATCAGTACAGAGGAAAAACTCTGGAGTTGAAAACTGAAGACATATTCCTACTGGCATGATGAAAAGATCTGGTAGTTATCATACAGGAAGTTAACTAGAGTCAAAATGAGAATGGTAGACCAGAGACCACCTGGAGGGCTTTCTCAGCTGTCTAGGGAAGGGAGCTTGGAGTGGCAGGCCACCGGTAGCAGTGGTGAAGGGTGTCATATTGAGTGTGTACTCAAATTTGTAAGCATGTCAGAGTTGGAAGCTATGGGTTGTGAAGGAATTGCAAGAACTGGACTGTCACAGAGTAGCACCACTTAGAAACGCATGGAATATTAGAGATAATGGGGACACTACATTCAGGGGTAAGGATTTGGATTAGGGATTAGTCTATGATGGGAAAGGAAACAGGACCAAGCCTTTGGAGATGGATGAAGAGTCAGCCAGAGGCAACAGATGAAATTAATTTCTTTGTAGATGCCACATTGGACCCTCCTCAGTAGTCATAGTGTTCCCTCTTTATCACATCCTCAACTCCCAGATCAAAACAACTTGTCATAATGTATTTTCTGAGCATGGAAAGGTCTACATTTCCAACATGACAGCCTCCAGGCACATGCTATTGAGTGTGTACCACATGACAACCAAGAGGACTGAATAAGTTCTATTCATTTAAATGCTTGTCTGGAGTATTACCAATGTCTGGTAGTCTAGAGATAGGCAGAAATGATGGTCAGCTCCAATAAGAGAAGATGGAGGATTCATCTTTTCTGTCCTCAGTTCAAAAGAACAGAGCAGGGAAACACCTATAATCTTGATAATTAGCCTGTAATGTGTGGTCTGTAATAGGTAATATGCCTCACAAAACAAAACAAAACAAAGCAAGCAAACAAAAAGAAAAACCTCAGATCAGTTGACACAGATTAATTAGCATTAATCTTTCCCCCAAATGCATGTTTCTCTATTCAGTTATGGTCAAACATATAATCTGATGGGTCAAAGGTTCTAAGCTGATAAGAAAAGTAATAATTATCTAATGGAAAAACTCCAATGTTGGAGAACACCAGGCTGATTGGACAAGATGTCCTCAGAGATCCAACCCTGCCATGTGACCGGCATGACAGCTGGCTGGCAAAGGTGTAATGACTTAGTACCATGGTCCTCCTCTAGTTTAAATGCCTGGATACTTTTGTTTTTTAACAGAGTCATTTGGGAGAAAAACCAATCATCCTTCCTTTTGAATGTCTACAACTAAGTCATCTGGCACACGCTGGTGGAACACTACTCTTTCCAGCACTCTCCAATGGGCTTGTGTAGAGCTTCAAAGAAGACTGACCCCTAATTGTGATGTTTAACACCTGATCAAAAGGAAATTTTTCTCTAGGCCCTGAAGAAAAGGTGCCAGCACTTAGCCAGGGAGCTTATCAACAAAGCCCCAAAACACACATCGGGACCAAATTTGATGGTGGGCCAGGGAAGAGATTTCAAAAAAATGGTCCTGATTCGGTCAAATGGGAAACACTCCCAGCAATAAAGGCTACAAAGGAGCCTATCATGCTCTGATAGAGACAGTTTATATGAAAAGTATTTCTATTGTTTCATCAAGACAGAATAATCTACGTGTGTGCCATGTGGAAATTCCAAGCAGGACAGAAAACTCCCAGCCTTACAATTACATAATTGGATGTTTAAGCATCTTTAATGGATTCCTAACTATATTTCTAGCTCCTGTCATCCATGGGGTCTTTCCTATCCTGAGATCTCTAGTGGCTGGGGAGAAAATTCTGATTCTTTTGCCTCAGAATGACATTGCCAAATTGGAGAGACACTCATGTTTTCCCTTCTACCACCCAAACTTGGCCATACAGAGTATAAATGCAATCAATGAATATATGGAATATGCAGCAGAACCAAATAAATGAACCATACTGGGTAATATGGTACTAAATATTAAATATACTCCAACCCAATTAAATTTTTTTTGGCACCCTAATCTCAGAGGATCATATGACAGAGAGCATTCGAAGCATCCATGCAGGGACAGAATAAGGATAGGCTGCCAAGCATTCTGCCTCCAGGCTACTCCTCACTCCACTCCATCATCATGCCTGAATACTTCTGCTTTCAAAATGTTGTTGGTCTGTTGGAAGACAAACTTCAGTCTTCCATCCTATAAGTAAATTCTTATAAGCTGTGTATCTGTGTATGTGTTTGAGTGCATGTCCATTAGTATCTGCAACCTAAGACCCATCCCATCCACATTTTATCATTCACCATGTCTAATGTGCTAGAAACTCAAGTACAGTGAGCATATGGCTGAAAGTCCTTGCTACTATCCTTCTACCAAGCAGAGCATATAGCTCAGATCAAGCTCTCAACGACCTTGAAAGCTTTGTAGCCTTCTTACACCACACAAAATGGGACAATCTTCAAGTCAATGCTTATACTTTGACTCCTTAAACTCGCCCTGCAATTTTGTCTAGCACTTCCTGCTCTAAATTACAGTCTTAACACTGCAGTCACTACAAACTGCTTTGCATATCTCAAGGTCAATGTAGATACTTCACATTACAGTTTTGATTTGATAAATACTTTCAAGTATTATTAATATTTCTTAAGAGTACAGGAAGTATGTATATTTTATGAATGAGAATGTTAAACCTCCTAATCTCTATCAGGAAGCTGTGAACTGAGAGAAATAAGACATTAAGGAAGTCTGTTGAGTGAACTTGTTAAGCTGAGCTTGACAGACATGAAATTACAAAGGGAGAAGCATTGAGTCAGCACAGAAATGTCCCAGCAACTGGGTGATGCTCTCCTCATGCCTGCTCGACCAGTTCCTATCATGCAAGCTTTCAAGAAGTTCTAGCTTTGAAATGATTGCCCTTTCCCTCCTCTGTTGCAGCTGCCAGGACATTACCAAGTCTATCTGCCTCTGTTCCTCACAGACAAGTACAATTTTCCAGATTTCTTGAATTTACCATCTACCTATTTGACTTGTCACATCTGCCAAACATCCAAGAGAAAAACGCAGCAGGCTCACAACTCTGAAGGGCTATAATGAACACCCAGAAGAGGCAGGGGTCATTGGAGGAAAGCATGTTGGAATTAGGTTCCTCGGGTTCTGATCAAAGCTGTAGCCAGTGTGAGCCATCCAGGCACGTGTTTCCTACATGACTCCAAGAGTCAATTCGGCCATGTGTGAAAGGGGATTGGAATCAATGGGACATTGATGGGATATGTGTATGGGCCTCTAGATCACAACCATGATGGACTTTTCCAAGCACCAATATTCTGTTGATCGTCTCCCTCTGTTCACCCCTCCTGCTCCTCTCACAAGTAAGATGCCAGAAAGAAAGAGAGAAATGCTACATAATGTCCCAAAGTTGAAGGTAATTCTGCTCCAGGGGTACACAAATCAATTTGTCTCTGTGGAAATTTTAATATTTATCTAACATAAAAGTCTCCGTTCACTAGTAAAACCCATTTCAATTCTGATCCAGGTCGGATGGATCCACTGATTTATTTTTCTTTCTGTAGACAGTGTACACATAGGAAATAATTCTCTGTGACTACAGTGGAAGTCCTTTGGAGGAGGAGGAGTGAGGGTAGTTGACAGCACCCATAGGGTTTTGCTCAAACTGAGAAATATATATATATATATTTCTCTGCTGTGAAAGAGATTCACAGCAAAATATAAAATTATTGACATATCCCCAAAACCTGATGTAATCAACAAAACTTACAGCAGTCCATTGTGTTTTAAACTTCTGGGATGAGTAGAAACTGTTGTCAAACACTTGCTCCAGGATGAAGTGGGCTCTAGTCCAAGCTTAACACAATGGCACAGTCACGTGGCTCTGCAGCTGCCTCAGGAGGACTCATGGTTGGTGCCAGTGGCAGATGTGCACACAGAGTCAACACCATATGACCCGGCACCAGTCTACTCTTGTACAGCGAGTGATACAATTAAGCTGAGGGTTTGTGAAACTGTTGGTGATTTAGCATCTTCCATGTTGGCTTATCTGTTATATAACTGCCATTCAGTTAAAGAAAAAAAAAAAAGCATAGCATTTTTACCTTTCAAAACAGCTTTTTCTCATAGAAGTGTTTCTCATGTAAGATCAGGTTGTTTAAGGTGATGTTTACTTTGAGAAAAAAATAAAATGATTTC
>CABHPP010095639.1:0-11568 GCA_902168425.1 Peromyscus attwateri
GAGACTGGCATCACTGTGTCATCTGTCTCTGGATCCATAATCCTCTGGCCTCTCCACCTAAGGCAGGCAGCTGTAAAGAAGAGTCAGTGTTCCCGCAGGAAGCATGGCAGCAGCTTGGCTGCCCACAAGAACAGGATGAATGCCCTGCAGGAATGGCACAGCAGGGCTCATGCAGAACATGTACTCCAGATTGCAATGCCCTCCAGACCTGAAGTCTGTTGTCATGTGCTTAACAAATTATCCAGAAAAGACAAATGTAGTACACTTGGGAAACCTGCTCTGGTGGAAGCTCCACCTCAACTCCCCTCCCTCATCTCTCTCCCCAAACCTGCCCCCTCAAAGTCCGCCAAACAGCAGCCCCTCCCCTAGAGCTGCCCTCCTAGTCCAGACCCCTGCCCCCTCAAAGCCCACCAAAGTCAGCCCCTCCCTGGGGCCGCTCAAGACCACGCCTACAGGGTACTTAAGGCCTGGTAGCCATATTTGCCATGTGACTCTTCCCCTGCTTTCCCAAGGGTCACCCAGGATTGCTTTGCTCTGTTCATTAAACCTGTATTTATTAATTCAGTTTGATTTGGCTTATTACATTGACGGTGGCAGATACCCAGCAACCGGGAATTTAAAATTGATCAAAACCATCTTCTAAAATCTCAAACGATAGTTTAGAGAAGCCCGATGTGTGCATTTAAATCACAGAGCAGAGCATAAACATCTGGAAGGGACTTAGTACAACTAGGTACATGTGTACATTGTACGAACATCATATCTGGGTAATAAGCGTTTCCATCTCTTCAGGCATTGTCCATTTCTCTGTGTTGAGAAATTTCAGTCTCTTTTAGTGATGAATTATTACAGGGCACAGTTACCCACTGCTCACTATATTCATTACCTGCCCTTACCTTGCATAGTGAGAGACACGCACCTATGAGGGAGAACGCCTCTCACTGGTTCCGAGCACTGGGTACCGATCTTGCAGGCTCAAATCTGTATTCTGTGTGGATAGTTTGGCTTTGTGCCTATGGAGCTGCTGAGGTTAACCTTACCCACTCCACAGCCCTGAGCCAGTGATTAACATGTGCAGGGAACAGAACTGTGTGTTCTTGCTTGAAGACTGAGCAGGCACTATATGATTCAGAAACCCCCGTGGATCAGGCTGAAGTCGGACTCATGGAGCCACATCCTTCCTTCCTTTGCTTTGCTTCCCTCCATGTATGGCTCCCCCAAGGTCCCATAGGTTTCCACTGAGAGCACTCCATTCATAAGTGGATTGCCCAAACACCTCCTTCTCTGAATAATGTAAGTCAATCACCCTTCATCCAAGAACTTCATGAGGGCAGAAGTATTTTGGGTTTCAAAATATTTACATGTGCACACTGTCATAACTGGATGTGACTTGTCTAACCATGAACTTCATTTGTGTCCCAAAAATACCTTATCCACAGACCAAACACAATTTTACACAAAATTTGTATTGTCCCTATGTTCTGACCATGGTCAATCACCTGAGATCATATGTAGGGTTTTCTACGTGTGTCCTCATGTGGGCACTCAAAAAATTATGGAGTTCATAACATCTGGATTTTCAGATTACTGTGTTCTAGTTTCCATTCTAGTTACTTTGACAAAAACACCCAGACAAAAAGCAACTCAGGAGTGAATGCTTTATTTTAGCTCAGAATTCCAGGTTACCATCCATCATAGAGGGGAAAATCAAGGGACCAGGAACTTGATGCAGCTTGTGACATCATATCCACAGTCTAGAGCAGAGAGAGGAGTGTACGTGTGCTGGCTCCTCAGCTCATTTTGCCCACTCTTACATGGTCCGGGCACAAATATAATCCAATATGGCCATCTACAAACACGAATCCCTCAAAAATCATTGGGTGATGAAATAGGAGGTCTGAATCCCAAGAAACAAGACACACTGCCATTAAATAAGTTATTGGACACTCAGGACAACAGACTTCTTAGTGGCTAAGAGTACTGGCTGTTCTGCCAGAGGATCCAGGTTGAGTCCCGAGCAGACACACGATGGCTACAATTATCTGTAACTCCAAGTCCAGGGGCTCCTATGCTATCTTCTGAATAATTTAGGCCCTACATTATGTGGTACACAGACAGATAGCAGGCAGAACATTCATACATATAAAATAAAAATCAATCAAACAAACAAACAAACACCTTTTGGTATCCTCATGGATCTCATGGGTCAGAAACTTAGATGAGTATGGCTTGGTGTGGCTAGAGTTTTCCTGCCTGGCCCACAGTCAGGATAAATCTCTTTCACCTGCCAGTCCCAAAGCCGCTCAGACCCAACCAAGGAAACACAGAGACTTCTATTGCTTATAAACTGTATGGCCGTGGCAGGCTTCTTGCTAACTGTCCTTATATCTTAAGTTATCCATTTCCATAAATCTATATCTTGCCACATGGCTCGTGGCTTACCGGCATCTTTACATGCTGCTTGTCCTGGCGGTTGCTGGCTGGCAGGCTGGCAGGCCGTCTCCTTCTGCCTTCCTGCTCTTTTAATTCTCTCTGTTAGTCCCGCCTACTTCCTGCTAGCCACTGGCCAATCAGTGCTTTATTAGCAACACATTTGCCATACAGAACATCCCACAGCAGCTTGGTTTAACTGTTTTCTAGTGTTTGGCCTCTCCTCTAATAGAAGGTTCAAGACCTGTGACTAGGAAGGCCTCCAAGCACTGTGGGTGGTGGTATTGTATATTGATGCTATTGTCAATGTAACCTTGTTGAAGGATATAGTTAGAGCATGCACACATTTCTCCACATGCTTTGGACTTTTATCAAACATGGTGGCCTCAGAATAGCCAGATCCTGACATTGTAGGTCAGGTCTCTCAAAGCAAAGGTCCAGCTAATCAGGTGTTTTGTGATCTAGCTTTAAGGTGGTGGCAGCTTTACTACTATACTGTATTCTCTTGATTACAAGAGTCACCAGCCCAATTAGTCTCAAGGGAAGGAAGTTTGGATCTTAACCTGACATGAGGAAATAAATAGCCAGCATTTTAAAAAGCCCACTGTTTGGGTCATTTAGAAAACAATCTACAGCTTCTCAATGACACTGGAATGGGTTATTACAAAACTATGGGGTACTCCAGCAATTTCCTCCTGTACATGTATTTCATTCCTCTCTTTTTCCATCCTCCGTCTACCAGTTGGCTGAGGGGAAGAAGAATATGTTAGTTCAGAGTCTTTGATACTAGTCATTTAAAGCAGGGGCAACGATTCTTCATAAGTTTTTTTTTTTTTTCTTGTTGAGAATTAATGATATCCTCTAGCCAGAGGAAGCTAACGCACACAAAACTGAAGTGAATAGTTCCAAACTGTCCTTGATGCTTCTCTAACTTTTCAAAGGTGAATCCAGGTCCTCCTTAGCTGAGTTGGCTGGGCTGAGACCAGGGTAGCAGAATTTTGCATAAGCTCAGGGCCTCTCTTCAGACCAGGTTGCACTGGAAGGGAGCGTGTCAGGTTCCTTCTACCAGTTTACTTCTCCCAACTTGTTTTAACGCTAATGTCAGACTCAATTTTTATTCCCCATTTAAAAGCATGCACCCTCTTAGAATTCCCCAAGTGCCTTTTTCAATTAGCAAAGCTCCTGGAAATAAATAGTTAATGAAACTCATCAGACTTACAATAAAGACAGCAGCATTGCTTTAGCTCAGTACTTTATGGGCGTCCATTTATTTTTGTTATTTTACCATTTCATTTGGCAGGCACAGAACAAACCTAGAATTGGCAAATGCCTCATTTTTCATTGCATGACTTTCTTTAAAAGATTTTTTTTATTTTTTAGTTTATAACATAATTACATAATTTCCCTCTCCTTTGCTTTCTCTAAAGCCATTTCATGACCCTCTGCCTTCAAATTCATGGCCTCTTTTTCTTTAATTGTTGTTACATATATGCTTATGTATATACACATACACACATATATATAAAATATCATATATATAGATAATATAGATATGATCTATGACAATATCCATGCTATGAATAAATATTAAAATGTACACACAAGCACACATACATAATATATAACATATAATATATACATGTATGTGTATATTTTTAATATCCATTTCTAGCATGGTGTGTGGGTTTATGTGTGTGTCCCCCCACCCCAATTCCCACAGGCTCAGGATCTTTGGCCTTATTTGTGTGGGCAATATTCATCATTTTCTGCACTTACTTAAACTTGTATTCCAACCCAGTTTTAAGTCAGCTGTAAACTGACATCACAGACTTTTATTGTTCATAATTATGGTAGAAGACACACTCTATATGGGCAGGGAATTTTGTTTTATTTATTGTTGTGTCTGCTTCTTAGTCTTTGTCAACTTGACACAAAGTAGAGTCACCTGGGAAGAGGGAACATTGACAGAAGAATTACTTCCATGAGATTGGCCTGTTGGCCTGTCTGGGGATTTGGTGTTCTCATGATGGTTAATTGATATAGGAGGGCACATCCCACTGTGGGTGGTACCATCCTTAGGCAGGTGAGCCTGGTAGTTGAGCAAGCCAGAGGAAGCAAGCCAGTAAGCAGCATTCCTACATGGTCTCTGCTTCAGTTCCTGCCTCCAGGTTCTTGCTCCAGTTCCTGCTCTGATGTGGTTTACCTCAATAATAGAGTGTGACCTGGGAACTGTAGGTGAAATATACACTTTCCTCTCCAAGTTGTTTATGGGTCATGGTGTTTACCACAGCTACAGAAAAGCAAACTAGGGTACCGGTCAACTACAGGCAGTCTGTAACAACTATAGTAGTCTTATCGACAGTGGAAACCCAATGGGTGTTTGCTTGATGAGAAATGCATGTACAGTTGTGCAGGCTAACTATCAAGGGATACTTGCGTGTTAGTGCTCAGCCGTTAAAAGCTTAGCAGTATAATCGGGGAGATTAACAATTATAAGCTTAGTTAGAGATGTTCTGGTGTTAGACTCAACTTGAATAGGAAGTTGCTTTTGTCCCTTAATCCCACCTTCAAATATGCTAATCACCCTTTCTCTATTTATATTCTTGGTTTACTATCCTTGCAAGACCTGTAGGAGGAGGATGGCCTCAGGATCTGGTAGTTTATGCAGATTGGGGACCAGTGACCCACCTTCACACTGACGTGCAGAAGATAGTCTTGCTTTTGTTTTTTTCCTGAGCTGTTACGGGCTTTGCCATCAGGAGGGACCTAGATTGTGTTTCCACTTGTTGTCTTCAGCCTTCTTTCTTCCTCCAGTGGAGACACCTTACAAATAGAAATGCAAGGATGTGTTGCATGTGATGTGCTTAAGGCTTTGGGTGTATGAAACTGACAGCAGTGTAGGGAACACAATTCCATCAAGACCCAGAATTGTCAAGACCCACCCTGAGAGGTCTCCTGGGAGGCAAAGTGCTGTCTGAGCACTGAGCCAGTGGGTGTGCCAAACCCCAGAGCCTGGCTGGTAGTGCCACTGGACAAGGATGAGCAGAGCCACAGCTCCTTCAAGAGACAGATTTCTGAATTTCTGGAATTCATTTCCAGAGGAGACAAATACGATGTTAGAAGGTGGTGTGCAGAGTTGTTGACACTATTGTTAAAATTATCAGAGAAGAATAATCATTATTGATTTTAGCACTTATTCTGTTATTCCCATTTACATTGTCAAATTGATTTCTTCTTAGTTATTTATATAGAGAGTCACGATTTTCAAGCTTTTCCCTATGAATCACACATTCTATACAACACTCCCTCAAAACTCTGTTCCAGGGAAGCCAGCTACTTGTGTACTTCCCTTTATTTACATGTTTCGTGGTGCTAGGAACTGAACCCAGAGTCTCACACTTCCTAAGCACGTGCTCTTCATTTGATGTCTTCACTGTTTTGAAAGGTCCAGGACCTTCGACTTTGTGGTTAGAACATATCAGAGGTCATCCTATGGTCCTGGTTGCTGGTGCTGCCGTCATTTATTGACTCTCTACTGAAAAAGGATTAGATCCTGTGTTGTATGAATCCTAAATGGTCTTAATAAAAACCCGGAGCCAGATATCAGGGTGAAAGCTGAAAGATCAGAGAAGCAGAGCAAGCCACAGCCACCACCTCTTACCTCACCAACTCCTCAGCCTGAAAGAGCCAGAGTTCCTGACTCCTCCCGCCTTATATTCCTTTCTGTGCCTGGCCATATCAGTACCTGTCTCAACCTTCCTAGTGCTGGGATTAAAGGTGTGTGATCCCATGTGCTGGAATTAAGGGTGTGTGCTAACACTGCCTGGCTCTGTTTCTCTTTTAGACTGGATTTATCTCATGTAGCCCAATATGGCCTTCAACTCACAGAAATCCAGCTGGATCTCTGCCTCTGCCTCCTTAGTGCTAGGATTAAAGGTGTGTGCCATAACTAACTCTGTGACTGGCTCTGTCCTCTGATCTTCAGGCAAGCTTTATTTCTTAGATTACAAATACATCACCACAATCCTGGGCTAGGTCACTATATAGATTCATCCTTGCATCTTTATATCCCACTCAGGAAAGAAGGAGACCATTTGATCAATACAGAAATTGGGGTTGGTGGGGGCCAAATAACTTGCCCCCAAATCCATGTGACTGCAAGTCTGTCTGCCTACCGTAGCTTTAACTATATAACCTGGCTTTGTACATACTGCGTTCTTTTCATAGTTCCAGATGGCCCATCAGAGAATGAGGTGGTCCTTTCTCTCTGCTTAGGATGAGTAATGTTTTCTTCTCAGTGTCCCTTAATGCACTTCCGTGCAGGAGTTCTGCTTGCATGTGCAGCAGTGATGTGAACAAGAAGGTAACAGTGATGGATTATGCATAAGGTCCTTAAATAATGGATCACAAGCAGAAGACTAAAAGGTTGTGTGTTCAGCTGCTGATGTGAGCATGAGAAAAGGGATGGTGTCAGAAGGAGAAAAGAGAAGTGCTCCAACAAATGTCTCTCCGGGAACTTGGCAAACAGCAAGCCTGACCAGACTGCTTCATTGCTTCTCATTACTGTCTTCTTGTACCGCCCTCCTTCAGCCTGGGCCACTGTCCCAGCCTCCCGCTGGTGCCTGCAAGGCACCTTGACATTCTTAGGGTAGTTCTGTTAATGCTACACTTAAACCAGGTCTGTGTTTCTGCATGCTGTTAGTATCCAGGATCAGTGTTCTAGGTGCTGGCATAGTGGGGGGTCCAGTGCAAATGTGAAACATTCAGTGGCATCAGAGTTATTACATGCTTTTCAGAATGGAATGTGATGTTAGTGAGTTCCTTTTTTTGTAAAATATTTTGTTTTTTTTTAAATTTATTTACGTGTATGTATGTGTTCCCATGTGAATTTATGCCCATCACATGTGTGTGTAGGTGTCTGGGGAGGCCAGAGGGCATTGGATTCCCTGGAACTGGAGTTACATGCAGTTGGGTGCCACCTGATGTGGGTGATGGGAATTGGAACTGAATCCTCTACAAGAGCAATTAAGTACTTTCTTAACCCCTTGGGCTATCTCCCTGGTCCTCAGTTCCCTCCTTATAGCACAACAATTAAGTTTAAATTTCTCTGGGCTCTGCTGGATAATATTTAATACAAACTATTGATTTAAAAATCCTATGACTTGGGCCTGGAGTGATGGCTCAGCAGTTAAGAATACTGGCTGTTCTACTAGAGGACCCAGGTTGAATTCCCAGTACTCACACAGTGGCTCACAACTGTCAATAACTCCAACTCCAGGGGATCTGATGCCGTCTTCTGGTCTCTGTGGTCACCAGGGATGCACATGGTACACAGACATACATACAGGCAAAACACCCATATATATGAAATAAAATATAAGTTTAACAGAAATCTATGATTCTTAGGATGTTGGTGATAGAAGTGATTAATGAGGGGTCAGTCACATGTGTTGAGTGATCTCTTTCTGATCCATGTTTCCATGAGCTGCAATTGTAATTATTACCAAGATCTGTGGCTGAGGCTCAAAGAGGAGGTTCTGTCTAATTGGTTAATCTATAGACTGTACTATAGTGTGTTCTTAATGGTTATCTTTAAATTAATCCACAAAGACAATGAAGATGAAGAAGGAAAATTATTTAAAATGTATCATTAGAGAAATTGGAGCTAGGCAGAGCTTCACACACAACTCCCCATATTTGTGAATATTTTCCCTGGTCTCATAAAGAACTTATTGATATTGGAAAGAGGTCAAGTTCACTGTTCTAGTTCTAGTTTTATAATTTTGGTTTACTCAAACTCTTATAGAAAACACACGCTCTCAGTTATTTTCTGGAAGTCACACGGTAATTTTGCATATTTGCAAGAAACAGACCATCTGGACAATCTTAGGCGACCTGTCAGTCATTCTCTCAAGTACTATGAAAATGGCACACCGTAAAATACAGCTGGGTCATCATACACCTTGTACAGTCAGACATCTTCTTCACAGTGACTGCTGTTTTACTTTTCATCCCAAGTGCCTTGTGGAACTTTCTGTTATGTGAAAAAAGATATCTGCTCAAGGGTTAAGGTTTAATGGAATTAAAACTTGGACTTGTTTGTCTAAAACATTCTTAAAATAATTTTTTTAAACTTTGAGTGTCTGGTGGTGAAGAATACAAAGACTACCCCAAATTGAGCAACATTACACAAAGTACCTTTTGATGTTCCTCAAAACTGTCAAGTCACAGAAAATAAGGGGCGAATGAGAAACTACCAGACCACAAAGATGGGAGTAGGAATCTCAAGTAATGTGTGATAAATATTGAAGCAGTGAAGGGCACTGATCAGTCAGTTCAATGACTAGCAGGAAAAGAAATGCTACTTTCAAATCCGAAATCCCCTTAATCACATGACTTACGAGAGCTCTGCAGCTCCTTCAGGGAAAGCAAAACTGCCCTTGGGTGTGGGGAAGAGTGGCTGGCTCACTTCACTGAGTTCTGGTCTCTGGATCTCCTTGATGAGCAGGAGCCTTAGCTTGTGATGAAAAACAAAATGGCCCCCAAAGGAAGTGGCATTATTAGGAGGCGTGGCATTGTTAGAGGAAGTACATCACCCGTGGGGGCGGGCTTTGAGGTCTCTTTTGCTCTAGCTTCTCTCAGTGTGACAGTCAGTTGACTTCCTGCTGCCTCTGGTCAAGATGTAGCCAGCACCATGTCTGCTAGCACACTGCCATGCTCCCCATCATGATGACAATGGACTGAACCTCTGAAATTGTAATTGAGCCACCTCAATTAAATGTTTTCTTAGTAAGAGTTGCTGTGGCCATGGTGTCTTTTCACGGCAATATCAAACCTTAAGACATGATGTGTATGGTGTAAAAAGTCTTCAGACTTTTTAAAGAGAAACAAAGGGTCCCGTGGCACCCTCTCCACACACACAGTGAATGCACAGCCCAGGCCTCCTGAGAAGTCCCCAAATGCAAAGGAATCTTGAAAATATGCTACTCTTTCAAGAACTGTGTTTACATAATATACTCATCTAAGGAGATGGCCTTTCAGATGTCAGCTCAGAGAAACCAATATTGTAGTATCCCCAGTACATACTAAGTCATCTTTTATCATCCCCCCAAGGAAAAGTAGTGGCGCATTCCTAGGTGCAAATTGTCTCTATGCTGCAACCAGTTTCTTGAGTGTGTGCAGCTGCATTTTCTTAAGTTTCAACCACCACTCAAATGAGCAGACAAACTAAGATTCAGAGTCAGTCAGAACCAGCTGGCATTAAGACCTCTACACCTCAACAGCCAACAAAACATTCTTAAGATGTGCTCTGCCCTCTAACTACTAACATAAAGTGAACTGGAGACTCCCTTTCTTATTCTCTTTCTGTTTATGTATTTATTACTTGTCTATATTATATACAGTTATTGTATTATTGTATATAGTTTTTCTTATATTAGTTATAACTTCTTAAAAATTTTTATTAGACAAAAAAGGGGAAATGTGGTGATATTTTATTTGTGCTTTAATAAATAAAACTTGCCTGCAGATCAGAGGAAAAAGGTCAGCCATTTTAAGTAAACAAAGAAATCAGGCAGTGGTAGCATATGCCCTTAATCCTATCACTTATCAGGCAGGATCTCTGTGTGTTCAAGGCCACACTAGGGAACAGAGTCAAGCGTGGTGACACATGCCTTTAATCCCAGTACCAACCATAGAGGTCTGGAGGTCTGTACAGACAGACAGAAAGTAACAGAGCTGTGTAGGAAGAGGAAGTGATGTAGCTGGGCTAAGAGAGCCAATGAGAACAGAACAGAAAAGGCATATAAACGTGAGTATACAGGAAGAAACTCTCTTTGGAAGCTGCAGAGTTAGTGAGGTAAGGTTGGCTGGTGGCTTTCCCTATTTCCCTGATCTCTCTAAGGCTTTCACCCCTATATTTGGCTCCATGTTTTTTATTTATTTAAGACCATTTAGAAATTCTTCTACATTTTTCCTTTGATCCCTTTGCAGCCTGGGAGGGGGGCGGGGAGGGGGTGTCAGGATGATGAGCCTCACACACGCAAAGCTAGTGTTTTACCACTGTGCTACATTCCTGGCCACTTGCCCTCTGTCTCTATGCTCTCCCAAAGGAATTTCAGCTCTCCTGAGAGCTTGAGGCCTATTTGGGGCTGCACCAATATATATAAAAAAATTAGTATTATTTTCTAAAGCTCCTTTTGCCTTATGTATACACTGACTATACATGCTATTTACGTTAAATGATTTAACCCTCTCAGCAGCTGCTAGAACATAAAGTCTAAGCATGGGAAATCATAGAATAATGAGGGATTGCAGGATTATATGGTAGATGTGGTAGTCTGAATGTAATTGGCTCCCATAAGCTCACAGGGAGTGACGCTATTGGAAGGTGTGGCTTTGTTGGAGTGGGCATGGTCTTGTTATAGGAAGTGTGTCACTGTGGGGGTGGGCCTTGAGGTTTCCTATGCTCAGGAACCACCCAGTGTCTCAGTTGACTTCCTGTTGCCTGCAAGATGTAGGACTCCCACCTACTCCAGCACCACGTCTGCCTGCATGTCGTCATGCTCTCCACCATGATGATAATGGACTGAACCTCTGAAACTGTAAATAAAGCCACCCCAATTGAATGGTTCTTTTTAAGAGTTGCCATGGTCATAGTGTCTCTCACAGCAGTAGAAACCCTAAGACAATAGACCCATCTTTAGTTCTTTGAGGGGCCCTTATATGTATTAACCTACAGTCATACCAACAGTGTATCAGAGTTCACTTTTCTCCAAATTGTCACCAGCCTTTTTTTTTGTTCTCTGTCTGTCTGTCTGTCTGTCTTTCTCTCTCTCTTTCTGTGTGTGTGTGTGTATACATGCACATATGTGCACATCCATGTGGAGGCCAGAGGTCAACATCACCGGTCTCCCTTAATCACTTTTCACATTATTATTATTATTTGAATGAGAGTCTTTCATTTAACCTGAAGTCTGCTGACTTGGTTCACTGGCTGGCCAGCAAACAAAGGCCCTTGTCTGTGTCTCCCCAGTGCTGGCACTTATGTGAGTGCTGGGGGTCTTGTATGAATGTAATGTTAGAATCCAGGCTCTTTGGGGCCTTCTCTCACAGACATTGATAGACAACCTACTGGGA
>CABHPP010095639.1:16568-27297 GCA_902168425.1 Peromyscus attwateri
GAGGCCAGCCTGGGCTACAGAGTGAGTTCCAGGAAAGGTGCAAAGCTACACAGAGAAACCCTGTGTCGAAAAACCAAAAAAAAAAAAAAAAAAAAAAAAAAAAAAAATTTCGGGGGTTGGGGATTTAGCTCAGTGGTAGAGCGCTTGCTAGGCAAGGCCCTGGGTTCGGTCCTCAGCTCTGGAAAAAAAAAAAAAAGAAACAAAGAAACAAACAAACAAAACCTCAGAAACTGAGTCTGGGTCTCCAGAGGGCACCATAAGCAGGAAGTGAATGTTGAGAATTCTTTGTTGTTTTTGTTTTTCCAAGACAAGCTTTCTCTGTGTAACAGCTCTGGCTGTCCTGGAACTTACTTTGTAGACCAGACTGCTCTCAAACTCAAAGACATCCTACATGCCTCTGCTTCCTGAGAGCTGGGATTAAAGGCATGCACCATACTTTGATGCATGTTGAGAATTCTAAGGTGTGTGTGTGTGTGTGTGTGTGTGTGTGTGTGTGTGTGTCCTTCAGCTACTGTGCCATGGATAAATCATCCCAAACTCTGTAGTCTCAAGACTGCAGCTTATGTATCATATCCTTGGGGGTTGGAGTTGGGGTTGGGGAGACTTTTTCTGACTCAGAAGATAGGACTTCCAGAGGTACTTGTTGCTCTTCTATAATAATTCAATTTCTATCATGTTGTTAATATCTATGCAATTTCCTGCTTTCTTTGCTATACCACAAACTCGATGTACACAGACTATGTCTAGTGTTCAAAAGCCAAGTTTGGTGCAAGGCACTTAATAGATGCATTTTGCAGGACTGAGTGAATGACATTAGTCAGTTTCTCCCTGTGCCTGACGTTCTTGAAGCCTGTATGGGCACCTGGCTTAGTGCATTTTGCATCACTTGATAGCGATCATTCGACTTAGGAGGCAAGATTCAGTCTGGCTCATGGTTTCAGTACACGATGGCTTGGCCCCGCAGCCTCTGGGCCCACCGTGAGGCAGCACACAACAGGAGGTTCTGTAGCAGAGGAAAGTGTTTGTCTTATGACAGGCAGGAAGTGAAGAGAGAGAGACAGGAAAAGTCTGGAGTTCAAAAACTCCCATCAAGGACATGGCCCATGATTCTCCCATGAGGCCCTGTCTCTTAATGGTTCTACCACTTTAAAGGAGGGTTCAAGGCTTGGTGACCAACACTGACTGACAGAAGGGCTTTGGGGGAATATTTAAGATCCAAACTATAGCAGCACCACTACTGTCACCCCCACCAAGGAACAAACAGAAGTTTAGAACCAATAAAATCTACCGTGAGCTCATCACAAGAATCATGAGGTTAGTATGGGTTTCTGACCCGAGTCTGATCATTACCCAAATCTATACTCTCTCCGCCGTGACCTGTGTTCTGTAACATACCTCAAACTCTCAACAGTCGCAGAGGCAGGTCACAGGAGAATGCCACTCAATGAAAGTCAGCTTAAGATTCCTTTATTTGCCTTCAGTCAAAAGCAGGCTCATGCCAGAGAGGATTCTTGAGAGGGGAGAGAAACAGGGTCTGGTTAATAAAGCCCAAATCCACAATTGCGTCATACCAGAGACAAGCCTGGCAGCAGACATTTCTGTTCTGTTGATTAAAATAATTTGTTTTATATTGTAAAACAAATGACCCCCTGTGGTTGATATATTGTGCACCCCAGTAAACTTACCTGGGGATCAGAGAACAGAACAGCCATAATATTGCACATAGAGGTTAGGCAGTGGTAGCACACGCCTTTAATCCTAGCATTGCAGAGGCAGAGATCCATCTGGATCTCTATGAGTTCAAAGCCACACTAGAAACAGCCAGGCATGGTGACACACACCTTTAATCCCAGGAAGTGATGGCAGGGAGCAAAAAGGTATATAAGGTGTGAGAACCAGGAACTAGGCTGGTTAGGGTTTTGGGCTTTTGAGTAGCAGTTCAGCTAGGAACCATTTGGATGAGGACTCAGAGGCTTCCAGTTTGAGGAAACAAGAATCGGCTGAGAAGTTGGCCAGGTGAGGTTAGGAAGCTGTGGCCTGTTCTGTCTCTCTGATCTTCCAGCATTCACCCCAATACCTGGCCCTTGGTTTGTTTTTATTAGTAAGACCTTTTATGATTCGTGCTACAACCTCCCCCCCCCAGCCCCCCACCTCAACCCCCCACCCCCGCCCCAAAGTTGCAGGTGCGACTGTGAGAATGTTCTGTTCAGCGGGATGTGCTTAGGGGGTTCTGGGGAGCCACAGAGGGGGAGGGGAACACAAGATGGAGTTAGCTAAGACTAAGACAAAATGGAGTCATTTTGGGCAGTTCAGAAACCACGTCCTCCTTTAGACCACAGTGGCCACTGTATTGAAAACATCCACATTACTTCAGCCTTCAAAGGGAGAGCTGGCTGGGGCAGTTTTTCTAATCTCGGCACCACATATTTTCAGCTGCTATGTTGCATGAGGTTTCTGTCACATCCTGTATGCCCAAGGATTTGACATAAGACCCACCCACTGGCCAGCATACAAGAAGATAATATATTCAAATGGTGGGTGATATGAGGAATTGTTTGGGGTCAGTGTGATCTGAGCAATAAAAGTGATGAGATGTATATGATTGCTGGTCATGGTGGGCTTTTGCCCATGGCAGAGCTTTGCTATCACTCTAACCAGCTTTAAGCAGGAGGGTGATATAACATGGCTATATGGAAATATTTAGTGGGTTGCTGTGGAGAGCATAGCAGGAAGAGAAGAACAAGGAACACTGAGTGATCCACATTGGAAGGCAGAAGGTGGGGGGATAGGATGGCGGCAATGAAGGGAGGTAACTGGGCTCTTTTAAAATGTATTTAGGGAGAAATGGAAAGGACTTGGGAAAGTAGATGATAATCAAGCTGTTTACTGGGCTTTGGAAGCCTGAGGGAAAGAGATGTTTGAAGGGAAAGTTCAGCAGCTCTGTTAGGCACATAATGATTGAATGACTTATTAGGCATTAGGGTAATATATTAATAAATTTATCATATGTATAATATCATATGATAAATTTCTCCTGGCTGTCTTCACAGCAGCTAATAGTGTTAGAAACAACAAAAAGGGGGTGTTATGGCCATGTAGTGACAAACACTTAGGTAGGGGCATAAAGTCAAGGGAATAGATGGATCTGAAGTGCTTGTCTGACATTTGGACTTTGGACTACCATACAAAACACCACTGAAACAGTGAATATAAAATGTACTTTGGCCCTTTGTAAAATGGCAGATGAGTATGTTGTGTTTAGCCAGAGTTCTGGATACGAATGAAAAATTACACCTGAGAGTTTGTAACCACAGGCCTGTTCTCATGTGGTTTGTGGTTTGCATGTATAGTGCCTATTTGATCTGGTAAACCATAAACCCATAAGCCAATTAATATTTAAACATAGTTCTTGAAGTTCCAGATCCAGAAACAGTGGAATCCCTTTTGTCAAACTATGGACAAAATACTTTTCTAACCACAACTGTTAGAAGCTACTGAGTAATGAAAAGCAAGAGGCTCAAACTGGGGGAAAGATGATTGATTGACCTTTGAAAGAAAAAAAAATGGTGGATGAGAGTGGCATTTGCACCACCCTCTGGCAATGCAAGATTATGAAAATATCTCTCACATTCTAAGAGACTGGAACTTTTTCTGGACCTCACAGCCAGAGTTAATAATACACCTTAAAAACACTTAAAAATACACTTAAAACTTAAGAGTGCTGTCCTACTGTGCACCCAGCCTGTCTGTTTAACTTGACTTTAAGAGAACAATCTAATAATTAATACTATTTGCCTTGGATTTCTCATATAATCAACTTTCACAACCTAAGTTAATACGTAACTGCAATCTTAAGTTGTGAACTCTTCTATGCCCCTGATCCAGATGATGTGTGTGTGTCACTTGCTGAACACAGCAAATATAGAAGTTGAAAGCAACTTCCTAAAATCTACCATAAAGGTATTGGCTGATAAACAATGATGTTCATTATCTGGGTCACTTGAGATCAGTTGGAGCCAGTGACTTGTAAAAAGTCTATTAAAGACTTCTGTAAAGTGTCCCAAATCTTTCCCATGTGATGCCTTCTCTGCTGCTCAATAAAGACAGGGCAAAGTCTATGGTTAGGAACAGACACACTCAGTCACTCAGACACAGACACAGACAGGGACAGGTTCATAGGACAGCTTTCAGGAAGACACAGATCCAGACTCACACAACAGACGGACAGAGGGCAGAAGACATAGAGAGCAGGAAGTAGAAGATTCAAAACTCCATCTTGGTTAAACAACTCCAAGGGAAAGTGCTTTTAATACTTTTCTTAAAGCAGCACCAATGCATTATCAGTGACTCAGAGTTCATCACTAATGTGTGTAATCCACATGCTATCTTCTTCTGAAATCACCACAGCCACGTACTTTGGGGATAACTAGAATTCGAGCAGGATGACATCACTGTTTTGTTAGTATATTCTGTCATAGAGGGAGATCGTGGCTATCGGAGAAGCTAAAACTTGAGAAATGTCCTAAGACAGAGGGAGGCAGAGGAAGGGGCTCAACAGTCTTACAGAAGCTACTCATCTGTATGTAGCATACTACAGAACTCTACAGTGATTGCCAGTGTGCCAAAGAACTCTACAGTGATTGCCAGGAACCCATAAGAAAGCAGAAACGTTGTTGAAGACTAAAGGAACTTTTGAAGTTGGGTTGTAGTTTGCATTAAGAAATGAATATGAGACTTAGAGATCAGGGTTGGAAGGCTGTGACCTAGAGTGATGTGTTTTGTTGTTGAATTGTAAAGGGGCGAAAGGAATTGTGAGAGTTAAATTCTGTTGCCAAGTTTGATGAGACCTATGATGACCTTGAAGATGGGCTTCTGGGAAAGCCTATGAGAGATTATGTTGGTTAAGTTAATAGAGCTAGGAAGACCAACCCACCGTGACTGACACCATTCTCTGTGTTCCCTGGGCTGGGATCCTGGACTATATAAAAAGGACAAAGTGAGCTGCACACATGTATTCACTGCTGTCTGTCTCTTACTTTTTTTTTTTTTTTTTATCTTTCTTGTTATTTTTTTCTTTTTTTTTCTGGAGCCGAGGACCAAACCCAGGGCCTTGTGCTTGCTAGGCGAGTCCTCTGTCACTGAGCTAAATCCCCAACCCTGCTATCTGCCTCTTGACTACAGATGCAAAATTCTACTGTCTGCCTCAAGCTTCTGCCACTGTCACTGACTCACCCGTCACAGCAGACGATAACCTCAAGCTGTGAGCCAAAATGAGCTCTTCCTTCCTGAAGTTGCTTGTCAGATCTTTTATCACAGCAGCAGGAAAATGACTGAGACAGACATCTTGGCCAAAAAGTCCAAGCAGAAGTTTTTTGTTTGCTTTTTTTTTTTTTGAGACAGGGTCTTACTATGTAGGTCTGACTGTCCAGGCTGGCCTCAAACTCACAGAGATTTGAGTGCCTCTCTGCCTTCCTAGTGCTGGGATTAAAGCATGTGCCACCATACCCTACCAACTTCTTTTTTTTTTTTTCTTTTTCTTTTTTTTTTTGGTTTTTTGAGACAGGGTTTCTCTGTGTAGTTTTGCGCCTTTTTCCTGGAACTCACTTGGTAGCCCAGGCTGGCCTCGAACTCACAGAAATCCACCTGACTCTGCCTCCCAAGTGCTGGGATTAAAGGCGTGCGCCACCACCGCCCGGCCCCAACTTCTTGTACTGTAGTGGAGATGGAATTTGAAGTTTGAAGGGTTTTGTCTTTCCAATGAAATCCTGGAGAGTCTATTCCTGAAGAAAAATTAGTTACATCTGAACAGTGATGATGACTTAACTAAAAGAAACCTGATGACTTTTGGTCTCCAGGGAATTGAAGACTGAGCCTGCATGCACAAAGTGATCGGCAAGCTGCCCAACTGCATTCAAGAACAAAAGTAAACAGTATTTAGAATTCAACAATATAATCAAGAATTGTGGGGTAGTATCATCCACAGTGCCAAACATGCTACATAAAATCCATATGTGTGGGAAAATTGATAATATGTAACAGTCACTAGAAAAACATATGCTAGAAAATAGACTACAAAACTCTCTTGAAGTTGCAGTTAACAATGACTCAAATGCAAAATCATTTAAAAATGTAAATCTGACATGACTTTAAAGACAATAATAGTCATAGCATGTGAGTGGATATGGCTGGTGGTATTCCAGCAAAGAATGAGGTTCTGAGAAAAGCCAAGCAGAGAGAGTGAAAGAATCAAATATAGAGAATTTAATAGCAAACTAAAGAGGGCAGAAGGCAAAGTCATCTTGGAAAATAATCAACAGATATTATCTGGTTCAATAAGCAAAACATTTAGAGGGCCTAAAGACTAGTGGAAAATTATCGGGCAACATCAAATATCTTAACAGAGGTGTAACTGAATTTCTGGGAAGTGAGGAGAGCAAGAATCTGGGAGGAAAGACTGAGAAAGTAGTGACCTCGGACTCCTCACACTGGTTTTCAAAGACCCATGTACTGTATAGAATTAGGAAGCACAGAGAATTCCAAACTCAATAAATGTAAAACCAAACCAAGTAAACAAACTAAATCTCCACACATCTTTAGGCAGCATGGTCAATCTGTTAACTAACAAAAATAGGGGGAGAAATCTTTGAACATTCCATATAATGAGCATGAAACTACAGAGTATCTTTGAGGAAAAGAAGGCTGAGAAACCTACCAACTCAAAAATCTACAGGTAGGCCAGGAAGGATGAGGTATCTTGCCAGGTAAAGGTACTTGATGCCAAGACTGATGAGCTGAGTTTGATTGCCAGGACCCACGTGATGGAAGGAGAGAAACGATTCTGGCATGTTGTCCTCTGAGCCCCACACATGTGCCATGGAATGTACATGGTTCCCAACCCCAAATAAATAACTGTAATATTTTTAAAAGATTATTTAAGAAATCTATATCCAGCCAACATTTCTAATAAGAACATAAAATGAAGAATTTTCAGGTAAGTGAAAAGTGAGAATTAATTACTAGCAAATGTTTGAGGTAGCAAAGAGACTTCTTGAACCCGAGGGAAAACGACCCTTGATAGAAACCTAAAAACAGGAAGGAATAGAGAATGATGTGCACAAATGTAAGTAATCATTGTTTCTTCTCCTCTTCATTTCTTTAATAGAAAATTTGCTGTGGGATGTTCTGTATGGCAAATGTGTTGCTAATAAAGCACTGATTGGCCAGTGGCTAGGCAGGAAGTAGGCGGGACTAACAGAGAGAATAAAAAGAGCAGGAAGGCAGAAGGAGACTGCCTGCCAGCCAGCAACTGCCAGGACAAGCAGCATGTAAAGATGCTGGTAAGCCACGAGCCATGTGGCAAGGTATAGATTTATGGAAATGGATAACTTAAGATATAAGGACAGTTAGCAAGAAGCCTGCCACGGCCATACAGTTTATAAACAATAGAAGTCTCTGTGTTTCCTTGGTTGGGTCTGAGCGGCTGTGGGACTGGCAGGTGAAAGAGATTTATCCTGACTGTGAGCCAGGCAGGAAAACTCTAGCCACAAAAATTGGCAGCATACCAACAGATATAGTCTCTGATTTGAGATTTATAACAGATGCAGATAAATGATAAGATGGTAGCTACAAAAGTAAATGTCTGACAGAGAGGATAAACAGAGTTACACTGGTACAAGAGTTCTTAATGTTGAATGAATTGGTACATTATTAAACCTAAGCAGACTATGATGAATTGTAGATGCCCAACATAACTCTTCAAGTACCATAAAGACAGTAAAATATTGGATAAAAAAGACCCCAAACTTCTTTAATTATTTCTGAACTTCAAGGTAGAAGTAACTGAAGAAAAACACAGACAAAGTATTTAAAACAATGATGTAATCCCTTTCTGAGCAATATTAGTACCAACATTAAGGATGCCTATGTTTAGCCTTAGGGTCAAAGGCAAATATTATTATATTTGAATGAAAAAAGAAAGTCTAATTGTATGAACTTTCTAGGAGGCTCACTCTAAATATACAAGCTTACGATAACAGAACAACATACATCTTACAACTATAAACGTTACGTTGTAAGATCAGCATAGACCTAAGGCGCAGGGAAGATTGTGGAAGGGGAGGCAGAAAGATTGTAAGAGCCCAAGGATGGGGAAGTTTGCTGTGAGATTGTTTCCTAGTAACATCAGAAGCTATGTCAGTGAGGTCTCATCAACATGACTGTCTCATCAACAGATGAGGTCTCATCAAACAAGAGCTGAATAAGGATGACACCAATGGACATACCAAACTGGAAGGGGGAGGCTTCACTCCTATACAAAGAACTACAGGCAACTGAGGAATGTTGGGAGTGTGGGAGAGGTGGTCCTCCAAAGGAAAAAGCATGCCAATTGGTTGTCTAGTGCTAAATGCTCAGCCCTGAAAACATACATACAAGTAACAGTATGTGAACTGAACAGGTTATATTTAGGGATATAAATGTATATACATGAGCATATGTGCCTTAACAAAAGAGAAAAAAGAGCCATGAATTTGAAGGAGAGAAAGGAAGGGGGTATATTGGAGGGTTTGGAGGAGGAAAAAGGAAGAGAGAAATGCTGTAAATATAAACATACACACGCAAACTATGATAAGTATATTAATGTTATACAAAGTAAACATTTTAAATGGATATAAATTGTATAAAAATATATTTAAAATTAAATATTGTTACTAAGATAGAGTAATATTTTATGAGGATAAAGAGAAAAATACATAAAAAAGCACACCAGTCTCAAATGTGTGCTTTCTAATAATTAAACTTTAAAAATTAAGCACAGCTGCACAGAACTGGAAGGAGAGCTATACAAAGTCCATTGGGGTACGTGATTATATTTTTTTACAATCCCTTTTCAGTAACTGAGAGAAAATTAAATATCTGTAAAACCCCAAACTTAATTTGCCTGACTCTACTCAATAACACTATACCAATTAACTTAATTAATTACTTTCAGTGTGAAAGAACATTCAATAAGATAAAACACATGCTATGTCATAAAATAAAGGCCAATAAGTTCTTCAAGATGAAAATCTTATAAACATATCCTTTGACAACAGCACAGTTAGATCATATGCCTTAATATTTGTTAAATAAATAATATACTTTGAAATGACTCATAGGTTATGTACAAAAGCAGGAGAAAAATTATGACATATTTCATAGCAAATAAAAATGTAACCAATAAAAGTTTGCAGAGTGCAGCTACAGTTAACCTTACACAGACATATGGCTCTTAGAGAAAGCGATGAACTATAATGGCACTCATTTAAATAGTACTCCAAGTGTAAGGATGAAATGGGGATCAGGAGTGGGAGCCCCTGAACAGCCACAGACCTTCACTGAAAGGGCTTTTGGAGGACTTAATCCAGAAGAAGTTCAACTTAAAAATAGAGATTCAGATACAATGATGAGTGATGACTAAAGACACTGACATTAATGAGGGCAAACCTAAATGTACCTTGTGTACGTATTTTTATTGGCTACCAGAAATAAACTTATATAAGAACATGAAAGAAAATATCAGCAGAAGTTGCATTGGAGTAACGATTTTACAATAAAAACTAAGACAAAGGCATTTATTTTTATTATTATTTTAAAAGACAGAAAATGATAGCAAATTTTAACACTGGAGAACAGATTTGGATAGATATGCTTGAAGAACCAAGAGCAAATGTTGAAGAAATATGAAGAAAGCCTCCAGTATTTGCACAGCAACATCAAGAAATTCAGCATTGAGTTAGACAGCTTTTTGTTACTGTTACAAAAATATATGAGGGAACTTACCTAAAGGGAGAAAGGTTTATTTTGGCTTGCAGCATCATGGTCCATGGTTGCTTGGCCTTGTTTCTCTGGGGGTGTAATGAGGCAGATAATTATGGCAAAGAGGGCACAGAGGAGTAGAGCCATCCACTTTATGGCAGTGGGTGTGTAGGGACAAGGTACATCCACATGTGTAGGCATCCAATGATCTACTTCTTCCAACTATGCTGGACCTTGTAGTTTCCATGGCTTCTAATAATACTAGTACCTCAGTCAATGAATTAGCCTATTGGTATAAGCACAGTCCTCATGATCCAATTAATTCCTGAAAGCCCCACCTGTCAACATTGCATTAGAGAACAAACCTTCAGTACATGAATTTTGGGGTGACATTCCATGCCCCAAGCCGTGACAGCCATACACAAAAGTGGAAGTACAAGAGAGAGAAACAACAGCTGCTGAAATCCCTAAAGTTAGTGAAACTCTAACTCGCAGAAGCAACAGATCAGCAAATCCTGAAAGAAATACAAAGAAAGCAAGCTAAGTATACTATGATAAAATCCCTCAAAGTAAAAAACTTAAGAAAACCAGGCAAAAGTATGGAAAGAGGGAAGAAAATGACATATTACAAACAGACCAGCAATGAGGTTACTAGTTGGCGCCAGTGCAATAAAAATAATGGCAGACAGAAGACATTGAAACGTCACGTTCAAAGGACTGAAAGGGGGCCTGGAGAAATGGCTCACTGGTTAAAAGTGCTTACTGCTCTTGTGGAGGACCAGAGTTCAGTTACTGGTACCCATACAGGCAGCTCACAACCTCCTGTAACTCTAGCTCCAATGTCCTCTTCTGGCCTCATCTGGTATCTGTATACACACACACACACACACACACACACACACACACACACACACACACACATATATATGTGGAG
>CABHPP010095646.1:0-17723 GCA_902168425.1 Peromyscus attwateri
AGGGATTAACTTTTGTTGCCCAACCCTCACCTCCAAAAGGCTCATGGCTTTCAAAGTGTCACTCAAGCTGTGGAAGAAACATTTAAAACACAAGTCTGTCAGGGTTGTTTCTGCATGAAACCAAAACATCTGTCTCTACTCTTACTTCCACACATATACTCAGGCAGACATTTCATGTTCATATTACATAAACATACAAATCTGTACTCACCTGACAGATTTGATAATATAAATAGATTGTGTATATGATGTGATTTATCCACTGTTTCACAGCTTCACAAAATTAAAAACTATCACTCTTTGGCAGGTGTCTTATTCACAGAATATTGCATGATTCATTCGCCATATTAATGTACAGAGATTTAACAAATTATTTTAAAATAGGCATCGCTGTAGTTTAGCATCAAGGGCTGACATTAGATTTTAGCACAGAAAAATGCTAAAGTAAATTCTGTTTAAAGCTGAAGTATAGGGATGTGCAAAAATAATGAATACCATTGTAGCTTTCAAGATACTAGTAAATCACCTAATCCCATGATGCTCCTGTACATTTTCTTAATTGAGATTCTCCACAGAACTGATCTAGAAATTACTTCATAGTTCACACCTGCCTGTCTTCCAGTGGAGTAAAATGCTTTTCCATGCCCTTTTCCCTTCAAATATTACAAACATGCATTTCATTCTGAAATTAATGAGAAATCTGTTTGTAAAATGTAATAAGCAATATAATCCATTCCTGGAGATCCAATTATATAAGTTGACAAAGCTATTTAGTATCAGTAGAAATGGAAGACTACTCCTTGTAGTACAGTATGAAAAGTCATATATTCATTCTTCAGTGATGAATTCAGATTAAAAGGTTTTCATATTTATAATATACTGAAAATAAAAGCATTAACCTATATATCATCGGTATTGGTTAATACCATATTACCTTTTCTGTTTCAATATGTATCTAACACTGCTATTTAAAATAACAAATTTATTATGCAAATCAGGATGCATAATTATGCACTAATCATTTTCTTCAAAAGACAAATAAACTAACATTTAACAGGATACTGCACTACCTCATTTATTTGATATCAAGTTATAGTTTTCTCTAAAAAATTGACAAAAACACTCATAGAAATATTTCTAAAGCAGATGTTTATTTCTTTAACTCCTTTACTACTAAGAAATATTTGATTATTTAGTAATGTATTACATTAAATTAACTGTGGCTAAATTTTTAGTATTCATTTTTGTAAGAATTATGAATCTGACTTATTTTTTGTCACTATGCATTCTCACATTTCCTCTTAAACTTGAGCATACTTCCAATAATCTTTTTTTTTCTTGGTATACCCACAAATCTTTGTTAATTAAATTTTTAAGAAAACTGTGTCATACGTTAAAATATGGGATAAAACAATCTCCCCATGGTGTTCTACAAAGTAAATGCTCTTTCACTTATGAACAGGAGGACTTTTAGTAACATGATTTAGATACATCTTGTGGGATTTTTGCAGTTTTTATTCTGTTAGTGTTCAGGAGACTGACCCAGCCATTCACTTTGCCCCATGGTACTCTTCATATAGGAGAGATTGATATGATGCTGCCATCAGGAAAGAAACAAGAGAAGAAAAATGTTTTCAGATGAATAATATTTCTAAACCATTGATAGCCGGGCGGTGGTGGCGCACGCCTTTAATCCCAGCACTCGGGAGGCAGAGCCAGGCGGATCTCTGTGAGTTCGAGGCCAGCCTGGGCTACCAAGTGAGTCCCAGGAAAGGCGCAAAGCTACACAGAGAAACCCTGTCTCGAAAAACCAAAAAAAAAATAATAATAATAATAATAAAAAATAAACCATTGATAATTTACATGACTAAAATAAAAATTTAGGACTTCTTTTAAAAATATGAATGTATTGAATTGTCTCTCCAGTTTTTAAATATACATCCACTGGCAAAAAAAAAAGTGTACTTTCTTCCTTTGCTTTTTATATAAAAATGTTTTAAGACTACATATTACTTTATGTAAAAGCAGTGACAACTTTGATAACATAAAAAATTTGAATTTTTTACAAATTATGTGCTTTTCAAATTTTAGGTTGATGGTTTATGTAAATATCTCGATAGTTTGCACTGAAAAATATCAGGAGGTGGCATAAATCATCGGAATGATTTTGTATCCTTGTTTATCTAGGTAGAAGTGATGAATGTCAATTATTATAAAATGCATTTTGTTAGTCTTTGAATTTGAGTAATAGTACTAATGTAAAGTACTATGTGAACAAAATGTAGAAAATAAATATGAGCTATAGTACTTAATATCATTATTTATTTTGCCCTAAACATGGGTCATAGAGTCATAACATAGCTCTTGACAATATTCTTTAATAATGACAACTTTGTAGGATATGATACAACTAAGGATTTGATTGTAAAGCATATTACAAATATACTTTTATGAGTGATCTATTTCAGAGAATGGCCCAGGAGGCAAGTACAAAGACTCACTTGACCTGCCCATGACAACCATACACATGAAAAAAAAAACAGCCATGGAATCAAGCTGTCTAGAAATCTTTAGCGTTCAAGGGAGTACTAGATGACAGTAGATGCTGCCAAACTTTGATGAGAATTTACATGACTGTGTTTTAGCCCCCATCCCTCTTACCTGCTGTGACTGGGTTGTAGATCCTGCATCCCTAGGGCAAGGGATTGCAATGGTACTGCTTCAAATAGGAAATAGCTGCATTTCAAATGCTTAGGTTTTGTAGTATGGATCATTTATTGTGAGGATACACACTGAAACTTATCTTTCATTTGGCTCCATAGGTGTGTAGGAACTTCCACAGAACTATGTTTTGAGATTTAAGGATATTCGTCTCAGGCAAAATGTGCCCCCCCCCCACATGTAGAAAAGTAGACAGAACTTCACCAATCACTTGGAGGAATAATAGTTTTTGAAAATCAACAGCAACAGGTACACACGGATCTCAGTAGACAGAAAGATTTTTAAAAAGGAAACTGATTTTTGTGTTTTATTTAAATATGCAAACATTTCACTTCTCAAAAAATGTCAGAATGCATACAAAGAAACAAGATAATATGTGTAATTGTCAAAGAATGATTTTGAAAACATCTAAGATGCACAAAAACAAGCATTAATATTAAAGTGCTTTATATTGGTGGTCTAAAATATGCTCTTTGAACCAAGTATGGTAACTGAAAACAACCAAATAAAACAGAGCAATGAGTTGAAAAATGAGAATTCCAGAAGGAAATTGTTTAACAGGCACAGACAGACATGCTAGAGCTAGAACCAATGGCTTAGGTTCAAATCTCTGCAGTCCAAGTCATGCAGCCACAGAAGATGCAAACACATGATAGATCGGCAAAGCTGAAGGAAGATAAAAAGTTATTACAGCTATTGAGTGTGCCACCACCCACATCTTCTCAATCAGGTACATGAAACGTCAAAGTTTCCCATGAAGTTTTGTCCATCATTCTCTTAAAAATGTTTTTCATATGTGAGGATGGAAATGTCTGACTGACATGGCCACACGACTCTGTTTCTGACTGATTTCTGAATGTTTGATTATCTGCTCCTTGTCTCTTGGTAAAAAACAAAAAACCACATGACCGCGTGGGTGGTAGCCATCTTTACTAGTGTGCTAAGTCCTGTTGTGACAATGTAGTGAGATGTCACCAGCCCATCTGGTTCTGATTTCGATTGGAAAGTTTTGTTTGTCTTATTGGAAAGTTTTGTCCATTTCTCAAGAAAGTTATGTTTGCTGTTCTTTCTTGGAAAGCTGGCTGTAGGTTTGCATTATGGCTCTCCCTTCGCTAGACCAAGACATGCTTATTTATGTCCCGGTGATTAGATTGATGAATGCCATAACTGTCATCATAGAGCATTAATTCAGTAACTGATGGAAACAGATGCACAAAGCCATGGCCAAGCACCAGGCCAAACTCTGGAGGCAAGTCCAGTCAAAAAGAGGGAAGAGGGATTCTATGAGTAAGGCACATCAAGACCATGGTGGGGAAACTTACAGATACAACTGAACCAAGCCAGTGGGTACTCATGAAATTTTGACCATCAGCTATGGAGCCTGCATGGGACTGGACTGGATCCTCTGCATGGGTGAGACAGTTGTGTCACTTGGTCTGTTTGAGGGGCACCAACAATGGTAATAGGATCTATCCCTGGTGTGTGAAGTGGCTTCTTGGAGCCCATTGCTTATGGTGGGACATCTTGCACAGCCTTGATGCAGGGGTGGGGGCTTGGATTTGCCTCAACTTAATATACCTGGCTTTGCTGACTCCCAATGGGAGGCCTTACCTTTTTGAAGGAGGGAATAGGGGGTGGGTTGGGGAGAAGGCTGGGGATGAGCCGGTGGAGGTATGAGAGGGGGATCTGTGTTGGTATGTAAAATAAATTTAAAAAAATCTTAATAAAGAAAAAAACATGGACTCAGAAAAAACAAAGAAGGTGCTTTAAGGTTTGTTTATGTGAAGATAGGAAAGCTGTCTCACTTCTGTTCACTTACTTATCCTTCTAGATATGATGGTGTTTGCCAGTTTTACAGTTCTCCCCCAACCCCTTGGTAGCTCATTAATAAATTTCTTGTTAAAAGTACAGACAGCTGTGCCTCATTCACAGACTCCATGGTACAGGATAAACTGGTTTCACATATAACTTCAGAGGTTCAAAAATTTATCATTGATAAATACAATTTTGATAATCTGATAGAGCACTGACTACAGACAGTCTTGGGAGTCCTTACATTTCTGTGTACTTTACTGGTTCCAGCTTTTAGAGACAGGTTAGCGTTAGAGAGGTTAGGGAAGCCTCCCTTCTCCTCCTTCACTCATTCAACCACTTTCATTCAGTAAATTTCCTCTGGTTATAGATTTAAAGATATGTTGCATTGGGCCACTGCACCAACCAAGGGCACCAACCATGTTAATACTGGCAGGTTAACTTCACCCACATGCTCACTCATAAAAACTTCATTATCTCCTAATTTATTGACACTTTTACAGGATGGATAGAGGCATTTCCCATCTCCAGAGAAACAGCAGATGTGATGACTCCTGTACTCCTTGAACACCTCGTCTCTTGATTTGGTGTGCCATTTCCCCAAGCTCCTGGGACTTCACTGCTGGTACCACCTCTCCAGGCTCAAATGGACACCTACTCAGCAACTGAAACCTGGTTTCCCAAGATGTCCCAATGAAGGACATACCTGCTCTCATGTCTCTCTCATTCACCCTTGCCTCTTCTGTACAACCAGGGCACTTCTCTGTCTCATTCTTTCTGGCGGTTATCACTCTTTGCTTGGCTATCTCTGCTCATGAGCCAATGGTAACAATTTATTTATTTTTCCTAAAAACTGCCTTCTCAGCTCCCTCAAGGAACAGATGCCTGAGGTCTCCACATGACAGTTAACTGAATTCTTCTTCACTCACACCACCTGCTGTGCATGACCCCAACTTCCAACTTTCCCCTCCCCACTTCATCTTAAAATCAACAGGAAGCAGTCTCAAGAATTCAGCGCCCTCACTCCCTATCATACTTGCTATCCATAACTCACGTTTCTATAATAATCAAAAAAGGAGAGATGTTAGCATTCTGGCCCACCATGCTCCCTGACAACTTCATCTTATGTAAAGTCCTCTTTAAGAGAAAAGCCCTCCTCCTTCTCTCTCTCTTCCTTCCTCTCTTGCCATGAAGTAGCATGTAATGCACCTCCTTCCTTCCTTTTCTTTCCTTTTCTCTCTCTTTTTCTTCTTCTTCCCTCCTCAGACACTGCCTGTTTTCTCTTTCTTCCCCCCTCCCTTGCCCCCTTAATAAAACTTTCCATTTGGTGTCACCTACATGGTGTGAGTGACTTTCTATCATGCCCCTTGGCCCCACCTGCCAAGGCTGCCACCACACCACTTTTAAAATACAACAGACAGAACATATTTAAATATGTAATGTAAAAGAAACCTCTGAAATTTCTTGAAATTTATAAATTCGTTCATCCAAGAAGTTCAAAAATATATGAGATATAAACTCAAAGAGATCTACATTAAAACAAACTGTCATCAAATGGTTGAGAGCCTACAGCAAAAAGAAATCAATCCTCAAGGCACCAAGAGAAACCACATGTCACATACAGAGTGTTCAAAATAAGATTGCAGGTATTTATTTTTGTAAGCGTGCAGCTTATAGTGATTAAAAAAAAAAAAGACTAATAGGCCTGGGGGAAACATTCCATATGAAGCAACCACAGGAAGCTTTGGGAAAGCCAGGAATCTCTGGGGAAATGCTTGTTATCCAAGAAAGGGAGAATGAAAATTCTGCATTTCAAGATAGCCTAAGCTATATAACTATACCTTATCTCATAAATTAATAAAAAGAAACTTAAAAAGAAAAATTAAATCTTAAGAATTATATTCCTTGTATGCATATCTGACATGAGAGACTCAAAATATATGTATTGATAGAATTGTAAGCAAAAAATATTTCCCTAGTAAAAACAGGTGCACTAGGAAGTTATCCATTGTTGGGATAAATATCTGAGAAAATAAATTTGTAAGGAAGAGTGGTAAATTCTTGCATGTGATTTTAGTTAATGACTGTTTTGTCCATAATTTATGAACCTATTTCCAGGCTGAGCATCCAGGCAGAGGGGCTCTCACAGCATAAATCTGTTCACCCCTACAATAGCTAGAGGCTAGGAGAGAGGCAGATAATGGGATCTGAGCTCCCAATATGCTCCTCATGGGCACAGGGCCAGTGATATAGCTTCTATCTACTAGGGTACACCTTCTAATGTTTATACCAACTCCCCACAGCAATACAGGTTGGTATCCATGCTATAATTTATATGAGACTTCGGAGATATTTACGTCCTTATGCACACTTTGAGAATACATTAATACACGTTCAATAAAGTACAGAACACACTGAAAGAAAATAAAAAAATTAGAGGATATGAATAATATTGAAAAATGTGTCCTTGAGATATTTAACATACAACCCCACATCAAACAATGCCTTTTATTCTAAAGTATGAGCACAATGTACTCTAATATAGAACATACCTTAGGACATACAATAAGAATTAAGGGGTGAATCAGTGCTGACCAGAGAAAAATACTAAAAGTACAGAAGGGAAATGGGAAAATCTTCAGATGTGTGAGAGGGAAATGAAACTCTCTTTAATAGCAAACATGACAAGGAAGGAATTACTTTGGAGTTACATGACACTTTGAAACAAAGGTGAAAGCTGACACTGCAGAGGTGGATGGTGTGCAATGCAGCATCCAGTGCAATTTATAGTTACAAATTCTGAGTTATATTATTGGTAGGTACAGAAATATCCATACTAATTGCTAAATAAAATTTAAAATATACTTATCAGTCAAAACAATTTTAAAAATGAACAAATGTAATGCATTTTGCTTTGTGGGAAAAAGAAACAAAAAGGAAAAGGAAGGACATGACTGATCCTAGATATGGTGGGGGAGAAAGTTTATTCTAGATAAAAAGGGAGATTGTAGGTAGAGGCAGGATATCTGGGAGAGTCCAGAATAGACATGAACAGACTGAGCTGGGACATGGAGGGATGCTGGGATAGAGAGGAACTAGGTATAGAAGCCGGGAGGTCAAAGGTACAAACACATAACCAAATGTCTGTCTTACATAGGGAAGAGCCTCTAGGAGAAGGGCAGCCCACTGCCTGGGTAAGTGAGTTCAGGATAGACTGTGGAACATGCCAGCCACACCCTATAACAGATAGGGACTGAGGGATGCTGAGAGAAACTGGCAGCTAAGTCAATTATTATACATTGAATTTGTCCTGGGTTTGAAATTTAACACATCTACAGAACAATGGTTGCCTGCATAGAGAAAAATACAAGACCCACAGAACATACTTAAAAATTCAGATATGAACCCTTACAAGTATAACCAACTGATGTTCAATGAGTCTTAAATTTTCTTATGGGGAAATGTTTATTTTTGTCAATTGTTACTGAGAACACTGGGTATTCAAATGCAAATAATAAAGGTGTATCTTGATTTTATACCACATATAAAAAAGACCAAATTAATCAAAACACAACTTTAAGTAGTAGCATTTTAAAGCTCCTATGAAACAGGAGAAAATATTTAAGAACTTAAACTTAGCAATAACTGTTTAGATATGAAACTAAAAGCTAGGGCAATTAAAGTAAGGTAAATTAGACTTAATAAAATTTGAAAAGTTTGTATATTAAAGGACATGATCATGGCAATAGAGAGAGATAGAAAAATGTCATATGTAAGAGTATGAAACTCAATATATATAAAGAACTCCCATGACTCAATACAACAAATGAAAAAAATAATTGAAAAAAACATGAGTGACTCAGTCAATAAGGTAGAAAAAAGGCTAGTAAGCCCATAAGAAGTGACTGTGCTTCGTAATCAGATAAAAACAAATCAAACCCAGAAGAAGATTCCATTTCACATATATTAGGATCTCTCTCTCTCATAATGGTGAGGAAGTAGAATGCTCACACATCATTGATGTAAATGTCAAATGCTGCAGATACCATGGAAAGTTTTACTTTTTCTCACAAGACAAAGAAGAAAAGAAAAAATAAAAACAGAAAATGGCAAACAAGAAAAACCAAAATGTTTACTTGAGGTATACACCAAATTCTAGCAGCTATTTTCATACAAATAGGACATACCAGCATTACTCAATCACTAATAATAGCAAAAGGCAGAAGTAATTGAAATGTTAGCAGAAGTTGGACAGAGTAAGAAGATTAAGCTCAGGTACTCAATGGCTTATTGTAAAAACCATAAAAATAAGTGAAATTCTCATGTGTACATTAACATAAAGGACACCTGAAGCATGCTAAATGAGATTGGGCCCATTAAAATCCTGGTGAGGATGGAGGAGACACTAAGGGAATCTGTTCCTTCTCTAGTAAAATACTACATATGGATTAATTCAGAAGAGCAGGGCGTGGGGTCCTTAACTTCAATACCTTTAGTGTCCTCTCAAGGCTTCAGTCTAGTTTCAATCAAATGGAAACAAAAGTGACCCTAATTAAACTATGAGCATCACACAGCAAACCAAAAGTCATGAAACTTGGAAAGAGACAGGTAGGAAGGAGGAGAGTGCTTATAGAAGTGAGGGAGGTCAAAGAGAATGTGGAGGTAAAAGAAAAACAATTATATATATATATATGTATATATATATATACATATATATATATATGGACTTGTCAAAGAAGTAACTTAACAAAAGCTAAAAGGAAAGAATAATTCCTTGTGATATGCTATTTATATAGAAGGGGACAAGCAAACATGTTTTATCATACAGATACTAACAATTATCATAATAATATTGACTGAAAATGTATTCTTTCCAATACTCATATACTCATGGAAAATCGTTTGATCACAAATGTGTGGTTCAACTTCTGAAGTTTCTAGTTTGTTCTATTTTCTTAATCATCTAACAATATTATAAAACCATAACATTTTCATTAATGAAACTCTCTAATAAGTCTTGATATTCATTACTAGTAGTTTCTCTTTTTTTCTTTTCGGGTTTATATCTAAATGTTTTAGTTTGGGTTTTTATTGCTATGAAGATATACTATGACCATGGCAGCTTTTATAAAAGTAAACATTTAATTGGGGCTGGCTTACAGTTCAAAGGTTTAGTCTATTATTATCATGTCTGGAAGCACAGAGGTATGCAGGCAGACATGGTGCTGGAGAAGGAGCTGAGAGTTATACATCTGGATCTCCCGGGAGCAGGAAGAGACTGAGATATACTAGACCTGCCTTGAGCTTCTGAAACCTCAAAGCCCACCCCCAGTGACACACTTCCTGCAACAACATGAAACCTATTCCAACAAGGCCACACCTACTCCACCAAGGCCACACATCCCTATGAGCCTATGGGGGCATTTTCATTCAAACTACCACGCTAAATATATATGATTTGTATTAAACAACATGATATGTAAGTTATTAAATGACATATAATACCACTAGATTCTATAATCATTACTGAGATATGTCAATTCTCTGTGATTTGTTACTGAAAAAGCATCATACATAAAACTTAAGTACATACATATTGTTTTATATGTCTCTGATCCTAAATGTTGTGGAAAGGTCTTACATATCTAAAATAAATTAAATACGTAATAAACAGCTATATGCTAAAACATTTAACAAATAATCTAAAACATTATTATATAGAATATATTATGTTTTTGTTATTGATAACATATGTTATCATATCATTTCGTATCATATCATAAGAACAAATTATTTCCACTCTCCTTTTATCTTAACTAAACAGTGTAAGAACTCAGTGAAGCTTATGTCATCTTTTTGTTTTGTTTTGTTTTTTGTTTTCCAAGGCAGGGTTTCTCTGTGTATTTTGGTGACTGTCCTGGAACTCACTCTGTAGATGAGACTGGCCTCAAACTCACAGAGATCTGCCTGGCTCTGCGTCCTGAGTACTGGGATTAAAGACGTTTGCCACCACTGCCCAGCACTCATATCATCTTTTAAAACTCCTCTAAGTTATACTAGAAATTACATAAATCTGAGATATTGTATTTATTCACCCTACGGTTGTCTAGAAATTGCCATAGCATCATTTGTACAGGAATGAATGCCTTTCCTCTCAATCACACGACTCTTGATGCTAAGATGTCAATTAACAGCGTGACATGCCTAGTAGCTCATAAAACGGAGCCAGAAAGGCCAGACTCCACAAATTACTGGAAGCTAATGCCTCCAAACAATAATGAACTCATATAATAAAGTCCATTGTCTTAGTTGAAATTTTCCAAAAAATATAGTGTATAGAATATTAAGGCTACATGTTCAGGTGAAATGATTGTGTCAAGTGAAACAAACATGAATGGAACAGAGTCTGTATGCAGCTAACACTTCTCATTTCCTGTGCTTCTCTTTGAATTATGGTTTTGCCCACAAATCTTACAGAAAGTCCAGATACATAGAAAATAACTGACTTACAAACGTTTTAAAAGGCCATGATGTAATTAATTGATTTGACTCAGTTGTAAAATGCTAAATTTGTTTTCATATTTTGCTACTCTAGAAATTTTTCAGAGGCATATATAGATGTATTTAGTGTGTACACAAACTGACATGAAAAGATGCCAAATGTAACTTGAGAAGAAGAATTGAGTACAAAAATGTAAACTATTACTGTACATATGTATGCTTTTATGTATAAAAGAATAAATTATTCCAGAATAATAAAATTGGTTTCATTTAATTATGCACACTAGAAAACACAATTTAAAAACAAAACATGATTTGTCATCTATGGTATATTTTGATTCAAAGAAAACATTTTTAAATGATTTATGAATATATTTAATATTTAAAGACTAATTATATTTATCTGACACAGATAAATTCTAAAGTATTAATACTATAAATTTTTTAAGATTTATATATTTTATTTTATTCTGTATATATTAATATTTTCCCTGCATATGTATTTGTGTACCATTTGTGTGCCTGTTTTCCACAAAAATCAGAAGAGGGCCTCATATCTCCTCGAATGGATGATGGTGACTCACAATTTGGGGGCTGGCTATTAAATATGGATCCTGTGCAATAAGTGCTCTCTACCACTGAGTCCACTCTGCAGCACCTTTTAAACAACAACAGACAACATGGAAAATTCCGCCTGGAAAAAAAGTAGTTGAGCTGAATGTTACCATAACTGGACTCATCTTTAAAATAAAGACAAACTGTAATTTGCATTATCTGATATTAGCTCAATTCCTAGAGGGATAACCCTGGGAATGCAGAATATCATAGAATATAAAGAGCACTTGATAAGTCTTTTGCTTTACTCTCCTATAAATAAATGCATTCTAAGTATACTCTTTACACCTGAGCTGCACCATCACCCACACGGAAACTACGTTAATTTCCCTTTACCTATTTTTAATATTATTACATTTGTTCTTTGATGATTTCTTGCATGTATATAATATACTCTGCTTACTCATCCCCCAACCCCCATGCACACACACAGTTTTTCAACTCATTGTCTGAATTATTCAATTTTTCACCTTCAAATCCCTAAGCTATTACAAATTTTATTAGCAAAATATGTTTCTAGTTATCAAATACTGTATATATTACATTTTGAATGACTTTTAAAGAATTATGCAAAGGATCTTAGGAAAACCTAGTTGGAAATACACTGAATGAACTTGCTAACAAATATGAAAATTATCTTTGGTAGTTTAAAAAGGAAAGGGAGATATAAAGGATGGGAGAAAACATTGTGAAGCAATACCCTTCAGTTATGAATTTCCCACTGCATTCACTGTAAAAATCCAGGTTAATCCATGCCTTTCTCAGAGGCCCCGATAAAAGGACAAAAAGAAGCTAATTCTGCATCCTTGAACAAAAGTATGCCATTCAACATTCTAGTTAGCCATGAGGGCCAGCTTTTTCAGAGAAGATAGTAACATTATTGATCTATGAGGTGGGGGGGGGTGTCATTTTCTTCAGCTTATAGCCACTGGAAAGTTGACTACCCTCCAGAAAATGACCCTTACCCATGCTCATACAGTTAATACTAATTAAACTTAGTGGATCTAAAAGTAAAATCACACAAAGAGAGCCATTAAAGTAGAAGGGGAATTATTTGGGTAGTAGCTAAGGTACAGAGGGAAAGAAATGTGTATAAGAGAGGATACTGTTGAATGTAATCATAACACGTTGTATATATTTATGAAATGGAGAAAATATATAAAATATTATTTTGATGCCATCTGAGTTTTGAGATAAAATTTTGCTATAATTTAACAGTATGCCATTCAACATTCTAGTTAGCCATTCAAATTCTCTTAGTGGAAAATTACATGCTAAAAATCTCAACATATATAAGATTCCTCTGAAGCCATTTTATTCTATAATCAAATGTAAAAAAAAATATAAAATTAAGTAAAATAAGAAACATGAGTATCTTTAGAAAAGTTGGTATCTGAAATACATTTTAATTTCTAGGTGACAACATAGTTATTAATTAAAATGCCTATTTTGTAAAATCATCTCTGACAATTAGTAAAATGTGTTGAAGAAAGAAATAATACTGTTAAGAGATTGCACTTCAGTGGAAAGTAATACCATAAATAAAGCCGAGGAAATATTGATCATAAGTATTATAATCCATATGAATCCTATGGAGTATATCATGAAGAACACACTGTAATTAGAACCTTCTCCTTGGAGGTGGTGAAATTCTGGCATGTGAACTCAAGTTGGTTTTGCCAGAGGCGCCATTAAACCATTGCCTCTGAGAAAGCTCTGGAAATAATGGAAGGCATCAGAGGAAATGAGAGCAGAGCAATAACCAAAAGAAGTCCTTCTTGTCCTTCTCACAGATTCCTGCATGGTTTAAAATATAACTTTAGCAACCCTCCTTGCCAGCTGTACCCACCTTTCCCTCAGCACCACATTACCACCACACAGGCAAACTTCCATTGAAGGACTTGCAGGTTGCATAGCACCAGCCATTACAGAAAGGATGCTAGAGGCTGACTTTGCAAGAAGATAATGGCTCTGTTCATTCCATTTTTCTCATTAGTTCTTTTTTGTATGCTACCTCCTGCAGACAAATGAAAATGAAAATCATATTCCATTCTTAAGAATAATGAAATTAAATGCATGCATGATGAATAGGACAGATAGGGGATTGTGAAACTATTTCTACATTATGTTTTGTCAAATGATTATCATCACAAAAGCATCTTCATTCAGTATGAAAAAAACAAAAAACAATATTACACACTTATTTTTTTAATTTATAGAAAAAAAAACAGGGCAATTAATATGGCCCATGATGACAAGAAAAAATACAATATACTACAATATTTACTGTTAGAAAAAAATATAAATAACCTCATTTTCTAGGAAGTTAGTTAAAAATGTATGATCTGCAGAAATTAAACATCAGATGAAATAAATAAATAGATATAGGAAGTATACTTAATGTAATATAATTAAAGACAAAATAAAAGAATATTGTGCTCAAATCTATGATTCTAACATTTAAATAGCAACTTGTAATAAAGCAAAGATGCTAAAGTTTCCAAAATATTCCAGAAATATACAGGGACAATTTTCTTTAGAAATAAATTAGAAGCAGAGTTTAACATAGTTATTTTATTATCTGTGCCTTCTGGTGATTGACAAAAGGAAGGGGCTTCAAATTATGAAGACAAATATCAAATAGTGTTTCTAATCACTACATTTAAAACTTTCCCTGTGATTAATCTTTTTCAAAATTCAAATATTCTCGTCCATTTCCTTTGTCATTAAATAGTCTTATCATCAAATTAAGAAGCTAATTTTGTTAGGTAGTTAAAAAGATAAAGAAGCTTGGAGGTTATTGGCAGTGAGTACCTTCCTTTTAATCACGATTTCCAGTTTCCCTCAAAACAGTAAAAAGGAAAGTGTTATTTTTGTCCCTCAAGATTTAATGTACCATATAAAAAAATTAGATCTTTGAGGACTTTGTTGAAATTCACTAAAAACAGACTAGGATAGAATAGAATAGAAGAGACTAGAACAAAACAGAATAGAAACTGAGCTGGACTTCTGGGACTATGTAGAGCCAAACATTACATAATATTCTTTCTTCCCTTAAGAGTTCATTCAGTTGTGCCTGTCAATTACCTATCTGGGAAACTACTTCTAGAGAAAGTTGATATACCTTAAGACATGCTAAGAAGATGAAAGGAATTAATTATCTCTTTAATGAGGTAATTTACTTATTAGTCCCAGGAGCCCTTGCAAGGATGCGATTACTTGATACTGTTTAGATTGCCTGCTTTTCTGAGTCCAGCATAACTTTTCCGTTTTCCATCATGTGTCTTTGGATATCAGCCTAATTCCTAAAGCGTGCTTGCCCTGCAGTTTAGGCCTTTCTCCATGTTTTCTCTGGCAATCCCATGCCCATGCAGCTGCTTGCAGACCCACATTAGTCAACCCGACTCCCTTCTTGGACCCTAACCAAAGCATTAGCTTGATCTTTTTCATCTCCCTCCTTACCGGAGACGCCAGGACTTGCAGTTTGCCTGCTTCGCCACTGCCCGCAACCCCCGCCACCTCTTAATACATTTGTCCTTGAGGTTCCTTCTGAATTCGTTTTTAAGTTATTTGATAAACAAGAATAAGAACTCACAAAAGGAAACCCCCAAATAAAGTGTTCAGTCTCTCCTACAATGCTAACTGCTCTCCACTTTGTTAACTTCATTATCATTCAACTCCTTTGACAGTGAGGCTGGCTGTGGTTCTGAAGGGTTTTGCTATGCCCAAGCTGAGCCACTGTTAGAGTCTTCAGGTCAGAAAACCTAGTCTCTTTCTTTAAGATTTATTTTCAATTTGGGGCCTCAGGGTTTATATCTACGTAGGAAAAGTCAAATATTTAGCATTCTTTTGCAATTTGTGCACAGATGAAATCTATTTTTCTTTGGCTTAATTATAAATTACTTTGACAATAATAAATTCTAATTTGGTTTAACTATTAATTGGTTCACTTGGGTGATATGTTTAAGGCATAATGATAAAGTATATATATATATATATATATGTGTGTGTGTGTGTGTGTGTATGTATCTAAACATATATACATATATTTAGATATATATTCATCAGCATGTGATCTAACGTAGAGAAAAACAGAAAATTGAAATTTTCAATAATAGAGGACTAACAGTATAGTAAGGAACCATTATAACTGGAAGATTATGCAACTGTTCAAAATGATCTTGAATACAATGTGTAATTCCATAGTTATAGCATTCTAAAAACACATGAAATTTAATAAGTTATAATTATGAAATGGACAATTAAAATTCGCATTAATTTCATATATGTCTTGGTCAGGTATATGTATGTATAAATTCACCAAAATTAATAATAATATTATTGTTAAATTTCCTGAATAATTTTTGTGTTTCCTAATTCATTTCATATTTCTGGAATAAGCATGTTATATTCTTTAAATTGTACACTATACTTCATCTAAAAATCAACTATAACTAACATCATTTTGCTTATCTATATACTTAAAGTATTATCCTGTTAATTCTGATACTATCAATGATATAACCATCTTATGTTTTGGGATTACTTTGCATATCATTTTTAAACGTTAATAATTATGAGAAATGCAGCTACAATACAATACCTTCTTTAAATACATGGTAAGTGGTTGATTTAGAATATCTTTGTTTGTTCCAGTGCTTATTTGTGGTCATACATGAATTCTGACTAACCTTAGCATCCCTAATTTAAAAGGGGATTCCAAGCAAGAACTCTGTGTATGGCCATAACATTCTTGCAATAATCCTGTCAATAGTAATCACAGAGAATCTAACTGGAGAATTGTCTTGACACAAAAAACAGGGTGGTTCTACTGTCAAGAAACACTTACAGAAAATGCCTGACCAAACATAGCCCAGAAATCTCTAAGAGAACTGTAGTCAGGGGAATCAAAGCCCCTGCTTAATTGAAATGGAATGTAGCTTCCAAGTTTAAAAGATAAATAAACAAAACTATCTTAAATGTTTTGGTTCATGACTTCAAGCATCCGGGTCCTCAAGGTAAATTCACATTCATGGGATTTTGGAGTGACTGTGCTGTGTGGTTAATTTTTCATTTAATGTTTTTGCTTGTTAGTGAAGCAAAACTCAAACATAAATGAATAAATCCACCAATAAAAAATCCATAGAAAATTATTCCACTGTATTTGGGGTTTTGTGGTCAGGCAGCAAGCATTTGTACTCCCTTTGCCCAGGCCCTCTTCCCTTCTCATAGGATATCCAAGTGACTTCTCATTCTACGAGGAAATCTAAAATGTAGAGAAAATGCCCCCAGTCTTCCATCCTAGAGATAGAGTGTAAGTCACAATTACATAACAGAAGGTACCATGCACCACTGTCTGTAGCTCCACCTCCAGGGGATCTGGTACCTTCACAGACATACATGCAGGCAAAACATGTATGCACATGAAATAAAAAAATAAATTAAAGAAAAGCATAAACACGGAAATACTTGAAAAAAAGAATAAAGATCATCAGCTATGCCCAGATTGTGGCTTTACTATTGTTGATGTAAGTAAATCACATCATTATTTCACTCTTCAATAGATGAATAATGCAATATTTTATCTATAAGGTAGATGTCAATATAAAGATGAATAACAAATAAGTAGCATTTACTGAACATTTACAACAGTACAACTCAAGCCTGAACACTTTGCTTTTATCTGAAGAATAGTCATCTTCAGTAGGCACAACCCTCATATACAACATTGTTTACTATTCTCCTACAAAGAATTGTAAAGTAAGAATTCATTATCAACCATCAAAAAGCAAAACAAAGTATTTCTTAATATTTAGCATAATCCTGGTTGGCAACATAAGAGATAAGACTATTGTGTAAGGATTAAATAAAAAACATAAAATTGGATGGAAAATAAAATGTATTTTAAACATGATGTCCAAAAGTTACATGTGGGGGACCACAGAGGCTCCCTAGTAATGCATTACTCAAGGTCAGAAAGTCTGAGCTTGCTTTGCCCAGCAAGGCTGCCTAATAGGATGATTTGGCCAAAGGCAGGGTTACCAGGTGTTTTGAAGGCTCTACACTAGTTGGTA
>CABHPP010095647.1:0-17040 GCA_902168425.1 Peromyscus attwateri
GAAGCCTGAGTGTTTAGGGTAAGAGGTTTTTAAAGGCAAAAACCACAGCCCGGTATCTCGCTTGGTAGTTGCAGAGGGAGGTTTGCGCAAGCAGGCAGTTTACAAGAAGCTCAGTTAGCTGGGGCATCTTGACCTCGGGTTCCTAGAATAGAGTTGGGTAATTTTCCACGGGACTCACCATCAAGGAGATCAAACTCTAGTTAAACCTCAAATGGCCCCAGCAAGAATGCAAGATGGAGGAACCTCTGCACTTTCTTGCCCTGTCCCAGAGTATCTCCTGACTTCCCAAGTCTTCCCTGGAGCTACCTTGGTTTCTCAGCAAGTAGATGTTGTCAGCTGTCTAGACAGCTGTTTCCCATAGGGCACCGCTGAGTGGTGGCCTCAGCTAAAGGGCCTGCACTTGTCTACGGCATCAACAAGGAGACCAAATTCATTGTGCAGCTGAGTTTAGCTTCTGATAAGGTGGCGGTTTGGGGGGGCATCTAGCCCCCTCTTGCCTGTGCAGCACCCACTGATTGAGAAGCAACAGCCCCATAGTGGGACAAGATCCCTGGAGGCCTTTGTGGCCTTCCCTATAGCCTTGGGCAGCTATCCAGGAGGCCTGGCCTGTAGGCTTGTTACAAAGTGCTGTTACTGCAATTATTTACATATATTAGTTGTGTAAATGGAAAGGACTCTTGTGATATTTTCACAGACACCATGCATTGCTACCTGCAACCCAGCACCTTCCCAGTCTCTAGCAATCCCTCCTCTCATTTCAAGTCCTTGTTTCCACATGGGGATAAGAACTTGGGGTGCTCTACTTTCTGTGTCCGACTCACTTTCCTTAGCATGCCATCCCCCAGCTCCATCCGTTTCGCTGCAAGTGACAGAATCTCATTCTTGGTGGCTGAATATCCCATTGTGTCTACATACTACAGCTTCTGTAGCCATTCATCTGCTAGCCGCATCTAACAGTTCTGTTACTGACAAACTGGAACAATACCTCTGTCCTTGGGTGGGTGGCTGAGACGAGGATGCCTTCCCAGGCAAAGAGGAGGCAACCTCCAAGTAAGCTTTTAATGAAGTGAGTGTCCACATAAGCTTTTAATGAGGTGGACGTACATGAAGGCACATGTGAGGAAGCAAGACTGGAAGCTGGAAGGAACAGGCTGGCCCAGCTGTGAGCTGTAGCTTTTATTGAAGGTTTAGGGCTGAGTCAGAGATGAGCCTTTGGGCGGGAATGTGTGGTGCACCTTTTTTGCCTGGCTGCTCTCAAACTCCATTTTGAGGAAGTACTATTGGAAGAGGAAGTCCTAGGGCTGGGCTGTATGATCTTTGAAGTGAGCCTTGAGTAGAAATGTCATTTACCCACATCCAATCTTCTGTAACCTACGAAGACCCTGTCTGTTATTTGTACCCAGTGCAGTATCAGGCTGCATGCACAGTCCAAGTGCCAGGTGTGTGCCCTGGCGCAGTAGAAATGGCCAAGCATGTGTTACTGCGGTTGTGGTCAGGATTGAACCGCCCAGGAATTTTTGTCCCTTAATGAAAGACTAGGGTTGAAAAGCTATTCTTTTTCAGGTCCCCCAACAAATCCATACTTAATCCATTGTGAGTAGTGAATCAATAAACACGAATATGCAAGTATCTCTTCAGTGTGGTGACTTACACACTTGGGAGTGCCGTAGCTGACTCTTCAGAGTTCTGGGGCCCGAATTTTGAGGAGCCATCGTCCTGATTTTCCACAGTTGTCACACCAGGGCACCTCCCAGCGGAGGTGGACATTGGTTCCTCTGGTGGCTGCCTTCTCCCAGCATTTTTTCTAGCTTGCCTTTTGTTAATAGCGTTCTGACTGGGCTGCGGCAAAAGCTCATTGTAGCATTTGGTTCGCATTTTCCTGGTGGCTCACAGTATGAGATTGGGTTTTTCTGGGGCAACTGCAGAAAGTGAGCAGTAGGGGTGTCAGGGAAGCCCCTCTCACACTCTGCACGCCCATGGGTGCCCAGGCTCTCTTCCCTGAGTGCTCCTGTCAGAAGCTCAACACAGCTCCATACTGCTGAGAATCAAGATGTCTGCCGTGCTTCCCTCCTCCCAAGATTCCACTACAAAAGCCTGCATCCTGACCGTTCCCAGCTTCTCCATCCCCACCTTCCACGCCACCCCATGCCTGGACTTGTGGCTCCTTCCTCTGTCTTCAAAGACAACAATAAAAAACTGTATCACTCTAGCTTCTTACATCCTCACACTGTTTTTTTAAAATCTCTTTCACCTTTTGTGAGGATTTATTTGTGTGTGAGTGTGTGCTCTATCTAGAGTTTATGGTCACCTGGCTCATGCCTCACCCACAGAGGACGGAAGAGGGCATCTCCTTTATTACTCTCCACCCTTTCCTTGGAGGCAAGGTCTCCCTGCAGTCTTGACTCTGGCATATAAGCAGGCTCAGTTGTGAGCCTTCACAATATCCCTGCTATAGCCTTATCTACCAGCACAGTAATATGGATTTGGGGGCCCAGGGAAGCCACTGGAAGGCCAACCAAAATGGTACCCACCTATTCCCATGAGAGTATGTTCCATTCTAAACCAAGGATACTGGTTGCTCACCATATCTGTTATCCATTTACAGGTAAGGCTTAAATTGGTCTCTGAAGGTTTCTGGTTATACTTGAAAACTTCACCAACTTGTGGGGGTCTTTGCAGAAGGGGGTCCCAAAACATGGCACAAGGGTGGGGTATGTGTCACTGCTGGAGTCCTCAGACTGAAAAGTACCAGAGCCATCCAAATTCCACCCAGGCAATTCTTCTACATACTTCAGAACCCAGGACATGGGTCTTGCAGCACAATCCTTCTCCAGTGCCATCAGCCCAGACATACACAGACTTTCTTGTGCCAGAGCAGGGACATGTCCATTTGCTTGATGCCTTTGTTCAAGTGGGAAGTTGCTGAGGTGGCCATGGCAGACGATGTTCTGGGCAGCGGGTGGGGGGTGGGGGGAGGTGGGGTGGGGTGGAAGGGTGAGTGGATGGGGGGCCTCAAGAGTGAGATGAAGAGCGCTCTGCTCACCTGCCGTTCTCTGCTCTCCCCTTTTACTTCCTTTTTCACTTCCGCCATGTGGTCCAAGAGTCCATCACTTGCTTCTGAAGGCAGCCTCCCAGTCATGTGCCTGCAGCTGCTTGTACCCTCCCGTGGTCACTTGGCCACACAGCTGGACAGACCTCGTCCCACATCACATCACACCTCTCCCTCCTGAAGACCTCCAGAGTCTCCTCTTTCTTATGATAAAACTCAGCCTCTGTGTCATGGTCCACACTGTCTACTTGATGTGATTCCCCTGTCTCTCTGACCTTGTCTTCCATCACTCTATAAAATAGACCTTTTCTCTATTCCAACTGTACCCCATTTCCATGTTCAACTGCACCCCCAAATTTGAGGCATGCCGTTTTCCTTCACTGAGAGTTCTCCTTAGATCTTTCCTCCCCCCACACGGCCTCCTCTTTCCTTCGGCTGGCTTTTTCCCACCACCATCTGCTCCCTCTTCGGTGTCCTCTTCACACATGCCACCCACTGCCAATACATGGCACCAGCTTCCCTCTCTGCCCTTTGTGCCCTTCTCCAGAGTGTATGCCTCCTTAGAGCTGGGAGCTGACAGACTTATCTACCACTCTGTCCCTTGTACCCAACACTTCAACTGGCATATGGAAGACTCTGAGTAAATATTTGTTGAAGAAATGAGTGAGTGAAGGCACAGTGGGCCTCGGGGGCATTTCAGAAGTTCCTGTTGCCAAGGATTACTACGCCATGCTATCAACTAATTTAATTTCATTTAAAATTATAACCGCAGGACTCCTTTTGATCATCACAGAGTGGTGGAAGTGGGACTTTCCAGTTCTGGATATAAATAAAGTTCTGGATGGGAAGATATGCACCATACCAATCAGTGTTAGGGAGAACTCCCTGGATAAACGTTAACCACACCAGCTTTGTGTAGTCCCTAGGGCAAGATGGGTGGTCAAGACGCAACCCCTTCTCTCAAGGAAGTTATAGACTGATGGGGCAGATCCACACATGCACACATTTCTCTCTGTTTCTGAGACAGTCAGAATGAGACAAAACCATAAAATATGGATAAACCTTGGAAGGAGCCAACAAACACTGGCACCTTGGCTACATCTGAAACAGTGACCTGCATCCCCTGCCAGCTGACTTCAACAGGAGAACTTTAATTATATTGCTTAATTACACCAGAGCACACTAGCATTTTTAATTTTTTTATAACCGTAATTCCCCCCTGGGCTCCTGATATTTGCCTTACATTATTGCCAAGCACTCAAGAGGAGGGACAAACAGGAAAGGAGTTTTAGTGTTTGGAGTCCTCAGTCCTGCTGTGTATTATTTGCTTATACATTCAGAGCCGGAGAGGGCAAACTCTTCACCCATTTCTGGCAACCTGTGAGTCCAGCTCCATCTGAGAAACAGAAGGATAGGGACACCATAGCCAAGCAGCCAGACCACGCCTCAGACTTCACAAAGCACTGGACTTTCTTACTGATCTCTCAAAAACCAAGTGCAGATTATAGCTCTGCTGTTTTCAAAAAGAGGAAACTGAGGCAGGATTGGAGCAGTGACTTAGGCTGTGGAATAATCTTTTTGTCCACTGTAAAGATGTGTCACTCATTTTGGTTTAATAAAGATGGCCAATAGCTAGGCAGGATTTCCAGGCACAGAGGATGCTGGGAAGAAAAAGGGCAGAGTCGTGAGGAGACGCCAGGGATGCAGAGCAAGCAGCATGGGCTTTACAAAGTAAAGGTAATCGAGCCACGTAAAAGAACATAGATTAAAAGATATGGGTTAATTTAAGTTGTAAGAGCTAGTTAGGAACAAGCCTAAGCTATCAGCTGAGTTTTCATAATATATAAGAAGTCTCCATGTGGTTTTTTGGGAGCTGGCAAGTGGAACAGAAAAAAATCTGCCTACGGATTTATGTGCCTACACATCAATCATGTAAGAGCAAGAGATCACATGGCTAAACTCCAAGCCTGATGTGTTTGCCACCAAGCAGGAGCTTCAATCCCAGAATGTCCACACCTGTGCAAAACCACACAGCAATGCATTGTGTAACTTCTTTACAAATAAGTCTTCCTTCTGGCAGCTTCTGGTTAGCATATGTGTTTAATTAACATTTCTAATTAAAACCAGAATGCATAACACTCAAATATTTTCCATGAGTTACATTCCTCCTGATCTGTAAATGGCAAACCTGCACATGGTAGGTATAGTATTTCAATTTTCCTATAGAGATCTGATAACATTTTTTATTAAATAAAATCAATAGAAACTTGCTGAAAATGCTCAGCTGGCTCCTCTCCATGGCTGGGAAGAGGAATCAGCAGCTGACTTTTAGAGACGCAATAGGCAAGAACATCATCCCGAGCCAGGCAGTGGTGGTGCACACCTTTAATCCCAGCTCTTGGGAGGCAGAGGCGGGTGGAGCTCTGTGAGGCCAGTCTGGTCTACAGAGTTAGTTCTAGGACAGCCAAGACTACACACAGAGAGAAACCTGTCTTGAACAACAAAAAACAAAACAAAAATAGAAACATCATCCAGGTACAGTGGACTGAAAGTTGGTGCCAGTTTTGTGAGTTGAAGTCATAATCCCAGTGTGATGGTATTTAAAGGTGGGAACTTGGTGAGACCATTAGGTCGTGAGAGCAGAGCCCTTATGACTGAAATTAATACCTTAGTAAGAAGAATCTAGAGAGATCTTGTCAACCTCTCTCCTGCTGGTTGGTTTTTGTCAACTTGATACAAAGCTAGACATACTTGGGAAGAGGAAATCTTAATAGAGGAATTGCCTCCATCAGATTGGCCAGTGGCAATGTCTGTGATACATTTTCTTAACTGCTAATTAATGTGGGAGGGTTCATCTGGCTGTGGGCTGTACCTCCTGGACAAGTGGGCCTGAGGTACACAAGAAATATCTGGACAAGCCAGAGGGAGCAGTCTAGTAAGCAGCTTTCCTCTGTGGTTTCTGCTTCAGTTCCTGCCTCCAAGTTCCTGCCTTGTGATCCCTCCTTGATGATGGACCGTAACCTGTACTATGAAATAAACCTTTTTCTTCCCAAGTTGCTTTTGTTCACTATATTTACCACAGCAACAGAAAGCAAACTAAAACATGTCTCTTGGCTTCTCCACACCTTTTAAGGACATAATAATAACCCATAAGAATCATCATCAGAATTTGATCATGCTGGCACCCTGCTCTTGGTTGGTTGTTGTTGAATCCCAAACACACTGAGACTCTGAGTCCTCCATGAGAAATTCATTTGGAGGGCAGGGGTGGTTGGGCTGTGTCTTTGTTACTGTGTTATTACTGTGAAGAGACACCATGGCCAAGGCAATTCATAAAATTAAGCATTTAATTGGAGGCTTACTTACAGATTTAGAGGGTTAGTTCATGATCATCATACTGGGAGTCAGGCAGGCATGGCACTGGAAAGTAGCTGAGAGCTTTACATCCTGATCCACAGTCAGCAGGCAGAGAGAGCAAGACAAGGCCTGGCATGGACTTTTTGAAACCTCAAAGCCCTCTCCCAGTAACACATCTTCTGCATCAAGGCCATGCCTCTTAATGCTTCCCAAACAGATCCATTAACTGGTGACTAACTAAGCATTCAAATATATGAGTCTATGGTGGATATTCTCTTCAAACCACCACAGGTAGTTTGGAATACAAGAGAGGACATTACAACCACATGGCAGAGAAACAAAATGTTCTCTATAAAGAGCCTGTTGCAAAGTAGAAGAGATTTTAAAATAGAATTTCATCAATCTGTTAGTCTATTTCCGTGCAGACCCCACAGAGATCAAATATTGTGTCTGACGTTTGTCAACACCCATGGTGGATAGTCTTGTCTACAGTGGGATTTCCCAAAACTTAATCATTTTCTCTGAATCTGTTTGCTTCATGTTTTCACTTTAAGTTGACATATTCTACTTAGACAAATTTATTTATAAAGGAACTTTTACACCTTTCTCATAAGCATAACCAGTGTGACATGGAGGTACACACACAGTCATCCACAAACAGTTTCACTTTGCACCATTTCTTTTACCTGTGTTCAACATGGTCTGAAATAGTGAAGGAAAATTCCAGAAATAAACAACTCCATAAGTTCCCATTGTACATCATTCCAAAGGGCACTCAGAAAAGCAATCTTGTACCTTCTCTGTCTGTTCTGCTTTGGAGTGTAAATTATCTCCTTACCCAGCATATCCACACTGTGGGTGTTACCATCCCATTTGTCACTTAGTAACACTGTATTAGTCAGGGTTCTCTAGAGGAACAGAACTTATAGAAAAATGTATATGTATATGAGATTTATTAGAACAGTTTACAGGCTGTGGTCCAGCTAGTCCAACAATGGCTGTCAATCAATGGAAAGATCAAAGGAATCCAGTAGTTGTTCAGTCCATGAGGCTGGATGTCTCAGCTGGTCTTCAGTAGACACTGGAATCCTGAAGAAGTAGGCTCTAATGACAGTGAAGGAATGGATTTGCTAGCAAGGTGAGGGCAAGCAGGCAAAGAGAGAGAAAGCTTTCTTTTTCCATGTCCTTTGTATAGGCTGCCAGCAGAAGGTATGGATCAAAGATGGATTTTCCCACCTTAAAAGATCTGGATTAAATGTGGATCTTCCCACCCCAAAGATCCAGATTAGACGTGGGTCTTCCCGCTTCAAATGATTTAATTAAGAAACAAAAATCCCTCACAAATGTGCCCAGTCCTTTGGGTTTTAGTTAATTCCAGATGTATTTAAGTTGACAACCAAGATCAGCTATCACAACCACCTTGGTTATCACCTCTGCTGTTTTGATACTGCGGTGCTCATCCATAGCACCCAATGATGTCATAAGACTTTAGGTGTTCGATGGGGGTCTTGGGATATCCCCCCATAGGTATGGGGTGGCAGCTGCACACGAAAACCTACATGTTGTGCTAAATGACCACTAAGAAATGTTTATAGTTCTGCAATGACCAGCTCACCTACTTTTGGTGGCCTGGATACCATATTTGGAATGAACTGGGTTTTGCTCTATCACTTTTTTACTTTTTTGACAAAGCATTGATAGAATTTCAAAACTTAAATGACTTAGTAATAATGGCAGTCTTGCCAGTTGTGGTGGTGCACACCTGCAGGATACATTGAAGAGGCAGAGGCAGGAGGATCAAGAATAATGGTAGTCTTATATTCACAACTAGCTGGCTGACAACTCATAACTGCAAAAGTATTGTAATGATTAAAGAACAAAGCAGGAACTAAGAAGTAAAACAAAGTGTAATATAGTGGTAACTTTGCTTCAGTTGTCCAGCTGGAGTGGCTTGTGGGTGCCTGTCTCTCCTCTCCCTCTCCACTATGCAATTGTATTAGTTCTTACAAGTGCCCAAGACAGCATACAGCCTCCGATTCCCCCACACTGCAGCATGGCCACGGAGAAGCCCATCACCCCAGTCCTTTGAACCAGCTCTCCGACTGCATCCCATGCCTGTGATGTATGACTGCCCTTCTTTTCCTGTCAGCCCACAGTGCTTCCTTTGCTTTGCATGAGAACACTGAAGCCCATCAAACCCAAACATCAGCAACCAACTGTTATATTGTGTGGGCCACAGGAGTGACCTTGTAATTCCGGAAGTACCTGGAGCATCAGCCTGCGCTGCACGGAACATTGCTTGTTGCTGCTGTTGTTTGTTCCGGCTTGATTCCAGAACATCCTCATCAGGCTCATGTTTTGAACGCCCACCCACACCTTGTGGTGCTTTTAAAGGCCCTTAGGATTTGGGCTTAGCCAGGAAGAAGTAGGTAGAAGAGCGAAAGTTGAGTCTGCCCCTGGGTCCAGTCTCCCCTCTCTTCCTTCCGGTTTACTTCCGTGTGAGCAGTGTCAGCCATGCTCTCCTGCCACAGTGGAGCCGCTCCCATCATACTTTCCCCACTAAGCTGACTGCAACCTTCTGAAACGGCAACCAAAGGGAATTCTTCCTCCCCGAAGTAACTTCCGTGGGATGTTTTGTCATACCACAAGGAAGACGACTAATCCAGTTTGAGTATGGTTTGTCTCTTCCTCACCCATTACTGAACCCCCATTATGAGGTGAAAAGAGGTACTTAGGGCTGTGCCTTCATGAATGGACCGACACACTTTTATGTGATTAATACATTAATGGGTTGATGTAAGAGTGTGTCTGCTAAAAAAGGAAAGAAAGAGAGAGGGGGGAAGGAGGGAGGGAGAGAGAAAAGAAAAGAGAAGAAAAGGAAAGGGAAGGGAAGGGAAGGGAAGAAGGGAAGGGAAGGGAAGGGAAGGGAAGAAGGGAAGGGAAGGGAAGGGAAGGGAAGGGAAGGGAAGGGAAGGGAAGGGAAGGGAAGGAAAGGAAAGGAAAGGAAAAAGAAAAAGCCAGTTTGGCTAGGACTTGTGCATACAAATCTGAAGACAAATTTGGAATGGCTTGCCTTGAGGCGAGGGTAACCAGAGTTGTCGTTTTCTACTACAATGGAAGACAAGAAGGTTGCCTCAGCCTGTTGTTGTTGCTGATAACACAATGCTAGAGACTGGGGGGTTATTTGGTCTCACAGTTCTGGCCCAGGGTTGAGGAGCCACACCTGGCTTGAGGATATCCTTCTTGGTGTTAGGGCCCTAAGAAAGCGCAGAGGATTACATGCTCCCAGGTGTCAGGGACTCAGCTACACTCCCCTGCCTTTTACGGAAAAACCATTCCTGAACTACCTATTAACCTATCCACCTGTCAGTCTATTAGAAGTTCTGATCTGAAAGCCTGAGGATTAGCTTTCATGGTACCAGAATGCACCATGCAAGCTACCAAAGGAATGAAGCAACCAATCATTCCTCCTGGCTACAACACCTATGAGCCACAACAACAACCAGCACGGACTGGTGTTTTGGAATATCATTTTAACTAGGCAAAGATGTGTTACTTTTGTTTATGCTGCATTTGTTTGATTATATATTTAATTATATAAAGATGTGTTGCATTTGTTTAATCTTGCCTGCCTAAGGCCCCTGATTGGTGTAATAAGAAGCTGAACGGCCAATAGTTAGGCAGGAGAGGGATAGGTGGGGCTGTCAGGCAGAGAGAATAAATAGGAGAGAAGAGAAGAATGACAAAAAAAAAAGAAGAGAGGAGAGAATGAGGGAGAAAGAAGGGGAGAGGCCCAGGGCCAGCCAGGCAGCCCCCAGTCAGCAGACACAGAGTAGGACATACAGAAAGAAAAGGCAAAAAGCCCTGAGGCAAAACATGGATGAAGGGAAACAGGTTAATTTCAGTTAAAGAAAAAAAAAGCTATTCAGAAATGAGCATAAGCTAAGGCTGAGCATTCAAAACTAATAATAAGTCTCTGTGTCATGATTTGGGAGCTGGTTGGTGGCCTCAAAGCAAAAGTCTGGTACAGACGGATAACACTAAGGCTGCAGTAGTGTCACACACACCTTGGCAGTAACCAACAGCTCTCTAATGGGACTTAAGACCTGTTCAATCAGGTGAAAATGACGTCTGTACCAGAAACCTAGCAAACTACTCTGGTCTGATGAAGTAATCTTGAAGGAGAACCTACAACCACCACTTTACAAAATCAGCATACGCCCTAACTACATTCTAAATATTTGTTTTTATAGCCATAGATAATGGAGTCCTCACCCCTTCTCGAGAAAATTTCCCTTCCAAAAGATGGAGATCATTACAGAAAACCACAACCAATCAGAATGCAGAGCCATGGAGCCCCATGAATACATCTACAATATAACTCCCACTCCTAAGCCCCAGAGAACGTTGCAGAAGAGGAGGCAGAAGGATTATAAGAGCCAGAGAATCAGGCAGTTTGCTGTCTCCTTGGAATGTCAGAAGCTACACCCATAAAGGCTCTCTAACACGCCACCTAAACACGGGCTGAACAAGGACAACAACAATAGTCATGCTAACGTGAGAGCAGCAGGCTTTCCCAGGAAGAGCACACCAATTGATTATCCAACAACAAATGGTTAGTACATTAAGTAACGTTATGTGGACTGATGAGGTTATATTTAGAAATACATATACATATATGCATGTAACAACAATGAAAAGTAGGGGCCACGAATTTGAAAGAAAGCAAGGAAGGGGTACATGAGAGGGCTTGCAGGGAGGAAAGGGAAGGAGAAAATGATATAATCATATTATAATTTCAAAAAGTGAAAGAATCAATAAAGACAACAAAAAAAGTGAAGCAAATATATTAGACAGAATATATTTGTTACAGTACGATATCAAAAGCCCTGATGATGTCTATTATAACATTCTAGGTAATTTTCAATAATTTTAAATGTTTCATATTATTTTTAAGTTTAAATTAGAAGTAAACCATAAAAAAACCACTTCCCACCACCCCACTTCTCACTATCTCATGAGGGATTAAATTCAAGCATGAGTTTCAGAGGCCAAATAAGAGTAAACTCTCCATACAAAGCAAACTGGTTGTTTGTGGCCTGCTGTTACTCTAATGTGAGTTGGTTTTCATGGCACCATGAGTGTCCACGCCTTGGCCACACAGTAAGACCTCTGTTCATCTGCTTCACCTCGACTGAGAGCACTAAGGACAGAAGTCGCATGATGGCCCACAGTTACCTAGCTTAAATTCAGGATTTGGCGGCCGTTTGTAAAAGATCCTGTGACTCTGGTGCCACCAAAGCCAGCTTCCATCCCTTCCACAGATGAGTGCCCAGTGGGACATCTGCTAGAGTTTGAACCAACCATGCCACCCAAAGGCTCCTTTGTCAAAGGAGTGGTTCCTAGCTTGGTGCGCTGGAAGGTATGGAATCTTTAAAAGGCAGGGCCTAGTGAGAGGTCTTTAGATCATGGGTGGGGGTGGGGGTGGGAGGGATGCCCTCAAAGGAGATTAGAGGTCCAACCCCTTTCTCTTTCTCTTGCTTCCCAGTGGGTTTGCTTATCCATACACCACCAGAATAATGTGCACCATGGTAGGCTCCCAAGCAACCAGACCAACTAGCTGTGGGCTAGACCCTTGAAAACTGTGAGCTCAAATAAATGCTTTTTTCTGTATCAGTCATGACAATAATGTGACTTTTCTCTCTCATCAATGCAGTGTGCTCAGACTGACTTTTGCAGGTTATTCCTGGATAACTCCACCTTGGGCCTGTAAATGACCCTGGTGACTACTATTTGATTCAGCCTGCTAGTGTTTTGCTGAGAATTTTTGCATATCGTTTATCTAATATTTTGTTGAGGATTTTTAAAGGCACATCTATTAGGGTATCTGTTGGTTTCTCAAGATGCCCCTGTCTGGCTCCTGTATCATGGTAGTGCCAGTCTCATAGGATGAATTAGGCAGTGTTCTTCCCTCGAATTTTGAAATAAGTTATGAAGGACAACTGTGGATTCTCCTGTAAGTGTCTAGTTCTGGGAATTTCTTTGTTGGAAGATTTTTTCAATTACTTACTTAATTTCTTGTTACGAATATGCTCAGATTTCCTATTTCTTATTCAGTTGTAATCTGTGTTTCTAGGAATTTGTTCATTTCTGCTGCTGTCTAATTTCTCGGTATGTTTATCATTCATAATTTCTCCCAGAATCCTTTTCCATTTCTGCAAGATCAATAACAGTGTTCTCATGCTCATTTCTGATTTCAGTAATTTGAACTTTATCTTCTTTCTGGTCAATCTAGTTTGTCAATTGTACTGATTTTTTTAAATGGATAATATTTATTGTCTACCACCCTTAGCATTTGAAATATATTATCTCATTAGGTCTTAAACTCCTTGAAGAAATAAATGCAGTCAGCCTTTCACATGTGGGAAGTGCCACACCCACGGATGAAACCAACTGCAGATCAAAATAGTTTTGAAATGATACATCTGTATTAAATAGACAGAATTTTTGTGTCATTTTTCCCTAAATAACATAGTATGGCAACTATTTATATAGTGCTTACATTTTCATTAGGTATTAGAAGTAACTTAGAGATAAATAAGCTACACAGGAGAATGTTGACAAGTGATAAGCTACTACTGTGCCATTTTATATAAAGGACTTGAGCATCTAAACATTTCACACCTGTAAGAAATCCAGCAATGGTGCCCTGTGGGAAGGGTCACTGTATTCATGTTACCTCCTTAGTAAAGATGTAAATGACTCTAAGTAGCTTAAGTGACTTGTTCTGGGGCCCAGAAGTAGTAGCCATGGAGCCAGGAGCAGAACACAGCCCTCCCAGTAACTGGCTGCCCATATCCAGCTTTTGACCACAATGCTGTAAAGACGGGGCCTGTGTGTCTGGCCACTTGGCCATTAAGCGAAGAGACCCTGTGTCTAAAGGCTGTGACCCTGAGTCAGAAACCATCTCACCCCCCTCTTTCCTGGCACCCACTCTAGCTGTGAGTTCACCAGGCTCCATGCCCAGTACAGAGCCTGTCCCTGGAGCTTTGGGCCTCTCAATCTGTCAGACCTGTCCAAAGAGCCCAAGGACCTTGGATGAGAGGGGACATTTTCTCTCCTCTACCTTTGCAGAACAGTCAGGGAACTTAGTGTGGAGAGCAGAGGCCCAGCAAGGAACCTGTGTGGCAAGCTGGCAGAGCCGAGGGGTACTGAGCTAGCTTCTGCATGCCCACTGCGGACAGACCTCTGTCAACCCAGGGTCCAGTTTGGCACCACTTGCTCATGTACAGGACCTTCTCTCCATCAGAATTTCCCTTCTGTGGGAGTCCCTGCTGAACCTCAGGACAGGCTTCCCACCAGCATGACTGCATGCCTCCCTGGAACGAGCTACTTGAGTGTGTTTCTTGTTCACGGCTGCTTTGGAGAGCCTCCCCGACAGCCTGGTCCTAAGTAAGGCTTTAATAACTGTCTGTCAGCGGATGAATGGATTCTGCTCTGCCTCGGCTTGCTCATCTGTGGAGCAGGGATCATAATGACATCCACTTCGTGGCCTTTACTATGAAAGGTCAATAATCTTTTCAAAGCGACAGCTTTTGTTTTCATTTTCTGTGCTGTTTTTCTATGTTATGCTTGATCTCTCTATCCTAATCTTTATGATTCCACTTTGGGTTAATCGCTCTTATTTCTCCCTTCCCTTACAGTTGAAGTTGAAGTTATTTACTCATGATACCTTCTTTTTACTGTGGATATTTTAAATTCTTTATTTCTTATTTGTAATTGACAAAATAACCATATATCTATGGAGTGTAATATGGTGCTTTAATGTATGTTTTACTTGTGAAATTATTAAGTTAATCAGCAAATCCATCATTTTACACAGCTTTCCTTTGTTGTGGTAAAATATTTACAATCTAGTCTTCAAGTGACTTTGAACTATTAGGTGCATTATTAGTTATGATAGTCACATACAGCTAAGAATTTCCATGAAAACAACTTTCACTACATCTCCTAGTTGTGATGTCTTGCATTTTTATTTTTGTAATTTTGGTATCTTGCATTTTCATTTTGTTAATTTCAATTTCCCTTGTGATTTTTCTCTGGCCCATTGGTTATTTCAGAATGCATCATTTTGTTTCCACAGTCTTGTGAATTTTTAAAATTACTTTCTACTTTGGGATTTCAGCTGAATTTTCGTTCTTGCTAAGAGGAGATATTTCTCATGTGTTGTGGTTTGTGTGTGAAATGCCCTCAGAGGTCCATGTGTTTGAACGCTTTGTCCCCAGCTAGTTGGGGAAGGTTGTGGAACCTTTAGAAGGTGGAGCCCTGCTACAGGAAGTGGGTCACTGGGATGGGTAGTCAGGTTTTAAAACATGGTCTCACTATGTGTTCTCTCTCGGCTTCCCTGGGTGGGGGTTCGGTGTCACCAACCAGGCCCCTGCTCCCCCCACCACGCCTTGCCGGATAAAACAGACCCTGCTCCTTAAGCTGTTTTTGAACCCTTGGTCCCCAGCTGGTGGCACTGTTCAGGGAGGTGTGCCGCCATGCTGGAGGAAGGATGTTCCTGGGGCCAAGGTTTGAGAGTCACAGCCTTGTCCTGCTTCAGTCCCCTCTCTGCTTTAATGTGTGGTTAAAGACACGTGACCCCTTAGCTTCCTGTTCGGGCTGCCGGCAGCCATGCTCCCCCACCAGTTGGGAGTCTCTCTTCCTCATGTTGCTCTTGACCTGGTGTTTCATCAAAGCGACAACAGGAGACTAATACCATGCTTTATCACAGCAATGAGAAAGTAACTGAGACAATTGATTGCACTCTTTCAAAATCTTTTGAACATATACTTTAAATCTTACATACAAAATCTTTTACATGTAAAAAATGCATATTCTGCTGCTGTAGGGTGGGGTATTCTGTGGAACATGTCTTAGGGCTATAGCCAGTCCCTGACTTATCACGGCTTAACTGAAAAAGCTTTTATTTTGTCTATGATGGTATAAAAACAATAAGCATTGAATAGACACTGTGTTGTAAATCCTGAGCTTTTCTCAGGCAAGCAGCACAGAAAACAATTCTAGTCCTTATTTTCAGTGTAGCATGCAGTAAACTACATGTTAGATTGGGAACTGTTTCGAAACGGGCTTTGCATGGGATAATTTTGCTCAGTTATGTGTGAATGCTGCAAGGACACTTTCAAATGCATTCAATGAACTCATTTTTAGATAGGGTCTCATGTAGCTTAGGCTAGCCCTGAGCCTTGAACTCCTGATCCTTCTGTCTTTATCCCAAGTGCTGGGGTAACAAGTGTGTGCCACTCACTAGTTTAATGAGTTACTGGGACTCAAAGCTGGGGCTGTGTGCATGCTGGGCAAGCACTCTACCAACCAAGCTAAGCCTCTGGGCCCTAAGATGCAGTTTTAAATTTAAAATAAGTTCAATCTGGGATAGATTCTTGAGTTCTGTAAATGGATGTTTTCTGTCCTGGCTGCCTGGTACCAAATAACTGACTCGGAGGCTGAATATAAATTAAAAATGCTCGGCCAACAGGACACATCACATTTTAGCTTAAAGAGCATCTGCTGTTGGCTTACTGTGTTGTCGAATCTTGTGTTTGCTTGATGGTCTTCTGTCCATTTGTCCTACCCATCACTGAAAGTGAGGTGTCGATGTCTCCAACTCTTCCAGTGGGACCATCTGCTTCAGCTGTGTCTTGTCAATGTTTCCTTCTCTATTTTAGAGATCTGTTGTAAGTGCGTATGTGTTGATGGTTGTGGTATATTCTTGCTGGATTGACTCATCACTGTGTATTTCTTTTCATTGTGTCTTAGAAGACTTATTGTCTTAAGAACAAATTGGTTTGCTCTTATTCTCACCAGTCTGCACGTGTGTGTGTGTGTGTGTGTGTGTGTGTGTGTGTTTGCAATCGGCTTTTGGGATTGAGCTCAGGGCCTCTCATCTGAAGATAAGTGTCCCTCCCCTTTGTCTTTCTCACCCACTTTTTTCCCTTCTCTTACTTTCAACCTGTTTGCGTCTTTGAATCTAAGTTAAGTCTCCAAAGATGGCTTATACTTAGATTTTTTTTTTAATGCAAGCTGCTAGTGTTGTGCTTTTGACTCAGTGATTTCATTTGTTTGTCTGTGTGGGCCATGCTGTCTACCGTGTGATCTTGGAGTTCATAACTGTGCATTTTGAAGATCATAATGCAGCCACTCTGGAGGCAGGCGCATTGCAGCTCATGCACTTGTTTGTTTGGTAACATTAAGAAAAATTCTGTGAGGCTCACGTTCTTTGTGATGTGCAGCCTCGGTGTCCATTGGCTTAGCGGTCAGCTAATGACTGGGCAGAGAATTTGTTGAAAGCCTGAAACCAAAATACTTCCTGGTCTTTGAGGTTTGTGTGTATTGGATATGCCTTCAACAACCAACCAGCCAGTTTAGACATCGCCTTGACCTTCCTCTGATTATACAGAATTTCAAGGTCAGTCAGAGGTGGAAACTTTAGGGCTTTCTTATTTCTTTCCCTAGGCTGCACCCTGGGAACATCCATGGCTGTCAGGATTCTCAGAGGTAGGTTGCAGGCTTTCAACTACTCATTCTCCAAACACCTCACTCTCCAGCTTCTCCTCCTCCCCGGCTTTTTGGTG
>CABHPP010095648.1:0-10941 GCA_902168425.1 Peromyscus attwateri
AAAGCAGGAAGCAAATCTAAGGAAAATGATGCCCCTCCCCCAACAGATTTTGTTCTCTAAGGGTTATAGTTAGTTGTCATCTGTTAGCGGTTGGTTATAATTTGTTGTAGGGTTGGGGGTGGAACAATAAAGTTGGACTAAGGATAATCTCTTTTGGAATAGAAAAAGGGGCTATAGATAGGATAGGATAATAAGGTAGATTATTGTATCTTCTTGTAAACTAAATTAGCAACTATCAGTTTTAAATAATTTGCATTATTATGGAATCTTATATATTGATAGAAATGTAAAATTATTTTTCTATTCCTGTTTAAGATAGTTTGTATGTTGATATAAATTAAGAACTATATTTGTCATATTTTACATATATTCCTACTTCTATTTAAAATATTTTTGTTTATTGATACAAATGTAAAATTATATTTGTCATGATGTATGTATATTCCATTTCTGTTTATGATATTTTGTATATTGATGGAAATTAAGGATTTTTTTGTCATATTGCACTATACATTTCTTCCTCTGGTTAAGACATTTTTGTATATTGTCACTCATTTGAGGTCATTATCCTTATACTGTACATCTGTTTACAGATTGTTTAATTTTATTATGTGAAGTCTTAGTTTTATAAAACGGTGGGAAAGTGGCCTTGGTGGGTGGAGCCAAGGTGCCCCATGGTAGGTGAGGGAGTCATGTCATGCAGACACAGCAGGTGGTGGCCAAGGGGGCATGGGGGAAAGTCACTCATACCCTGCAGACATAACACCCACATGGGAATTTTTATTAAGGGGGAAAGGGAGGGGGAAGAAAAAGAAAATGGGCTAGGTTTGAGGAGAAAAGAAGAAAAGAAAGAGAAAAGGAAAGAAAAGGAAGGGAAGAGGTGCATGCTACCTCATGGTGAGAGAGAAAGGAAGAGACAGAGAAGGAAGAGGGATTTTCTCTTAAAGAGGACTTCACATAAGATGACATTGTCATGGCACTGGGTGGGCCAGGGGTGTATCTGAATTGTAACATTACTCTCTTTTTGGTTATTAGAAAAAGGTGAGTTATAGAGAGCAGGTGGTAGAGGATGAGGGCACTGAATTCTCGAGACTGCTTCTTGCTGAATTTGGAATGGGGTGGGGAGGGTGAAATTGGGAGTGGGGTCATGCATAATGGGAGGTGTGAGTGAAGAAGCATTCAGTTAGCTGTCATGTGGAAACCTCAGGCATCTGTTCCTTGAGGGAACTCAGAAGGCAGATTGCAGTAGTGATGTTCCAGAAGCTTGGGGGATTGGCATGCCAAATCAAGGGATGATGTGTTCCAGAAGTACATGAACTATCATATCTGCTGTTTCCTTGGATGTTGGCAGTGTATCCATTTTGTAAACGTGTCAGAGGAATTAAGAGATAATGGAAGTTTTCAAGAGTAAGAATGTGGGTGAAGTTAATCTGCCAGTATTCACCTGGTTGTCATCCTCAATTGGTGCGGTGACTGGTGGTGTATCTGGAGGGCCTCTGAGGGTTTGGCCTTGGCATGAGTCTGGCAGGAGGGGTGGACCTACGGGGGAAGCTTCAAGTGTCTGTAAAACAATTGGGACAGATTTACATCTTGGTGTCATAGCAAAGGCTATGGCTTTGGGTTAAAAGGTATGAACATTTTCTAGGGCCTGGTTTCAGCCCATTGAAACACACCTTTAAACTATAACCAGAGGAAATTTACTGAATGGAAGTAGTTGAGTGAGTGAAGGAGGAGGTGAGAGGTTTCCATATCCTCTCTAATGCTAACCTATCTCTAAAAGCTTGGATCAGTTAAGTCCACAGAAATTTAAAGACTCCCAAGACTTTTTGCAGTCAGTGCTCTGTTTATCAAAATTGCATTTATCAATGTTAAAATTTTGAACCTCCAAAGTTACATCTGAAACCAGTTTAACAGGAAACTTATTAATGAGCTACCAAGGTGCTTGTAGGCTTGGGGTTATGGGAAGAGCTGTAAAACTGTCAATTGCCATCAGATCTGAGAAAAATAAGTAACTGAACAGAGTGAGACAGCTTTCCAGGTATGTAGACAGTTCCAGGTTTCTCTTAAATGGGAAGGAGTGGATCTCATTCACCTTCACGACAGGAATTGGTGAGGGAACTGGGGGACCCATGGAACAGGTTAAAACAGAGTAGGCAGCTCCTGAGTCTAATAGAAAATCAATGGATTTACTTGCTACTGGCAACATCAACCCAGGCTTGGAGAGGGGAATGTGAGTCACCAAGTCTAGGCACCATCAGTCCTTTACCAAGCTTAGGAGTTCAAAGACTGGGAGAGTCAGATGCCCCTGTTGGTGAGGCTGTATCTCTGTGGCATGGCATAGAGGACAAGCCCACGTGGGGAATTGCTATCTCCAGTGTCCAGGCTGTCAGCAGATATGGCATGGCCTCATGGGTGGCTGAGGGTCAGGGCAATACCATGACCAGTGGCCCCAGGCTGCATTTGATGCAGGCTCCTGGCAGAGTTGACTTGGGCTGAGCTCCAGCAGGATGGAGCCACATGGTTAACTTCCCTTGTCCTCTGGTGGCCTCAGGGCAACTGCCAAGGCATGGTCTTGGAGTGTAGCCTTCCGTTAAAGCTGGGCCCACTTGGAAGACTCAGATGCCTCTTTTGGGGTGTTAAAAAAGCCATTTTCATTAATTCCTGTATGGGGCTTGGGGACCCTTTTCAGCCCCTTTAAAACTTACCAATATGTAAGTAAAAGCAAGAAGGTTAGGCATAAATTGGTCTTTGTTAGCCCAAATAGACCTTAGATGAGGAGAGACATTCTCTAAGCTGTTGGTTCTCAACTTTCCCAATGCTTTGACCTCTGAATATAATTTCCTATGTTTTTTTTTTTTTTACTTTTATTGATTCTTTGTGGATTTCACATCATACATTCCTATCCCACTTATCTCCCTGTCCCAATGTGACCATCTCCCCTCCCCCCAAAACAAAACAAAATTTAAAAGAAAAACCAAAAACCAACCAACCAAACAAACAAACAAAAAAATGAGAAGAAACACATCCTGGAAGCTGCAGTGTGACAGTGAGTCCCACAGTTTACCCATTAGTCCATCCATCTTTTTTTTTTTTAAATAGTCTGATTGTTCTTTATTTTATATCTAGAATCCACTTATGAGTGAGTACATACCATGATTGTCTTTCTGGGTTTGGGTTACCTCACTCAGGATGATATTTTCTAGTTCCATCCATTTGCCTGCAAATTTCATGCTTTCATTGTTTTTTTCTGCTGAGTAGTACTCCATTGTGTATATGTACCACATTTTCTTAATCCATTCTTCAGTTGATGGGCATCTAGGTTGTTTCCAGGTTCTGGCTATTACAAATAATGCTGCTATGAACATAGCTGAGCGTGTATCTTTGTGGTATGAATCAGCATCCTTTGGGTATATGCCCAAGAGTGGTATTGCTGGGTCTTGAGGTAGTTCAATTCCTAGTTTTCTGAGAAACCGCCATACTGATTTCCACAGTGGTTGTACAAGCTCGCATTCCCACCAACAGTGGAGGAGTGTTCCCTTTGCTCCACATCCTCTCCAACATTGACTGTCATTGGTGTTTTTGATTGTAGCCATTCTGACAGGTGTAAGGTGGTATCTCAGAGTCGTTTTGATTTGCATTTCTCTGATGATTAAGGATGTTGAGCATTTCTTTAAATGTCTTTCAGCCATTTGTAATTCTTGTTTTGTGAATTCTCTGTTTAGCTCTTTAGCCCATTTTTTAATTGGACTGTTTAGTACTTTGTTGTCTACTATCTTGAGTTCTTTATATACTGTGGAGATCAAAACTATACAATGGAAAAAAGAAAGCCTCTTCAACAAATGGTGCTGGCATAACTGGATGTCAATATGTAAAAGATTACAAATAGATCCATATCTGTCACCACGCACAAAACTCAAATCCAAGTGGATCAAAGACCTCAACATAAATCCAGTTACACTAAACTTAATAGAAGAGAAAGTAGGAAGTACTCTTGAACGCATTGGCACAGGAGACCACTTCCTAAATAAAACACCAACAGCACAGACACTGAGCACAACAATTAATAAATGGGACCTCTCGAAACTGAGAAGCTTTTGCAAGGAGAAAGACACAGTCAATAAGACAAAAAGACAGCCAACAGAATGGGAAAAGATCTTCACCAATTTCCTATGTTGTGGTGACTCCAATTACAAAATTTTTCCTGTATCTATTTTATAACTGCACTTTTGCCATTGTTATGAATCTCAATGCAAACATCTGATGTACAAACAAGATTATTAAGGGACTAGCTAAGGCAGACATCAAGGTAGTTTCCTTGTTGTTAATGCCTTTCTCTGTCATGGATCTGCTTTTTCAGCAGGGCCATGGAGTTCCTAATGACCCCTGAGTAGTTAACATAAAAACAGCATTGCTCTACTAAGGCCTTGCATAGGCCCCCATGTTGAAAGAATGATAATCAGGGGGACCAATTGAACAGATTTTAGGTCATGGCTCCTTATATCCTGCAGAACTATTTCAGCTAGAGAGGAGAGCTATTCCTCTAAATGTGTAACAGATTTTTCTAGGGCAGTGATATCTGCATCTACTGTCATTTTTAAGGCCCTGAAGTTCTGATCTTTAAGTATAGCCAGATTATATTACTGAATGATTTATATAGAAACAGTAATTTCTTAAGGGCATATGTTACCTCTTTGATTATGCATAAAGAAGGTCAAGTGTCTTATTTTTATTGCAGAACCATTTTGTTAATAAATCTATCAATTGACAGCTCTGGACCCACTTTCCCAGTATGTCAATGGGCATTATAAGTAGATATTTTGTCCCCTATGCCAGGAAATTTCCTTTTTGACTTAGCATTTCAACCTATTTTGGGCAGGGAATATGGGATGATGTATTCTCTTCTGGAACTGTTTTGAGCTGACATTGGGGCATTGTTGTCAGGACCCAAAAAGGCTGAAAGGCTAGTCAAAGGCTGAGCAATGGGGCATTTGTCAGAAGCACATAGCTATCTGACCCAGCTGTAAAGACAGGGAACAATCACATTGGCTGGACCAGCCTTCAGGGAAGTCCAGAGCTTGTGGTTGTTTGGAGCAGGATGTAGTTAGTAACCAATGCTTGGATGTGTCTGCCAGCCAAGTAGAAACCTGTTGAGACAAGTTTAAACTAGGAACAGAAAATTTATGAACTTACTTGGAAATTTTAGGCCCATAATCTTAGTAATCGGGAAAGGGAGGAATTCCAAGACAAGGAAAGAGAAAAATGCCATCCTCAGGAATAGACAGATAGGGAAAACTCAAGCTGTACTACTGTACTTATCTGGAGTTATTTTGACCTCTGTGAAGAGGATCCAAGTTTTTTTTTTTTTTTGACTTTTTTTGTTCCTCTAAAGCTTATGTGAATTCTTATTTTCGTATAAGGACATAAAAGTTTTATTAGATATATTAATATATTAATATCCCAATTAGTATTGAAATCCAAATCATAGAAAAGCAGGTAATTGGCATCTATAAAACAGTGGGAGTAGACTCATACCTTTAAGTTTATATTTAGAAGACAACCAAAGAAAATCTAAAATCTTGAACTTGTGACCCAAACAGTATCAGAATTCTATTAATGTCAAAATCTGAACTTTTGCAATTTTAATATAACAATATCACAGAAGGGGAAAGTAATTTAAAGCATTTAAATAATATATTTATATCTTTGTATCTGGTATATTGAAATTATATACATATATTCAATATGATATATTGAATCATTTTATGAGACCCTCAAAGCTTGCATAGACTTTTATATCATCAAATCTTTGTGTATCTTAAAATATTTTTAGACCCTCAAAATTTGTATAGACTTTCATATCTTAGAATATGCAATATCAAACAATCCAAAGTTCAATATTTGGGATTCATTCATAATTTTTTTTTAGAGGCTTGGATCAATTCTTTGGCCCCATCATTGGCAGCATGTATTTATGCTGCTTTTTAGATCTAAGCCTGTTCCATTTTATTGTGGCTGGTGCTTCTAGTAACTATCACCTGGCACTAGCATTTTAAAAACTGTTAAGGTCGACCATTACAAGTAGAATCTCCCTGCCCTACATTTGCAACCCTTAGCTGCTCCTCATGATTCCTTCATGGCTTAAAAACAATTATCACCTAGGTGACTCTTAAATTTCAAAGTTTAGCTGCCAGAGCAAGGTACATTTTTTGTACATAAAAGCATTAAGTTGCAGATTTAAGATCTTATTAAACAAGTATTTTTTTTAAATTTATCTTCTATAAACCTTGTTTTTAGCACATGCCATGAAAAAGCCATCCCAATCTAAAATATCTTGGAGACCTATTATTGCCTCCTTAGATCACATGGTCATCTTTAATCAAGATGGCAGTGAAATCATTGACATCCATCTTTTCTAACCCTAGCAAAATGTCAACCAGCCATGTGACTAACTAAAAATGGTGGCAATCCAAAATGGAATCATGCCATATGGTTCCTTTAAATTTACCCATGTATAGATTGTCACTGTGTGTCACAACACAGTGTGTGGGTTCACGTGGATCCATGGGAAGAAGACTCAGAGGCATCTTAAGAATGAATCTAGCCTTTCATGACTGCAGGAGGTTCCAGCCTCAAAGGACTGAAGCGCTTTCCCTTTGCCTAGGGCATCTTTATTTACTTCTATTTACAGTTTAGTCACTTAATTTCTGTACCTTCAGAGCAACCTGAAAGGAGGTCCCAAAAATAAAATGCCAAGTACAAATTCCTTGATTTCCCAGGTACCACGGTTTTCCAGGTTTCCTGAACCAAGTTTTGAATAGGCCTTTGGTCCTTGGGAGGCTCTGAGACAAAATTCACACAGAGCAATAAGAGAAACAAAAGGTGTTGGTTAAATAAAGGAAGGATTAGGACTAGGTGCTATTCTCTGGAGCTAGGCCAAGAGTAGCTCAGCAGGAAAGCAGCCACAGTAGATTTTTAAATTATCGCTTCCCAGTGTTGCTAGTTTTAATTTTTTTATCTAGTTTTAATTTTAACAAATTTTTAATCATAGTTAACAAAACAAATTTATAATTCTCAAGGTACAGAATGTTCATGTCAATCAAGTCCAATTTGGGGCTGTTTTGCTTTGTTTCCTTCTTCCTGTCACTGTGTCATGGGCTCAGACTGATAGAGCAACATAGAGGAAACTTTTAAATAAGTGTCTAGTGAAGGAAGAGCCATCATCCAACCCTACAGCCAGCTTTCCAATAAAGAAGAATAGCATACAACAATTTTAACATTGTCTATATCTAAACCATTTTTGTTTTTTAGCTCCATGCGTGCAGCAAAACTTAATGAACACACCAGAAAACAGACAAAACTGTTCAATAAAACAAACATATGCAACCTTTTCAAGAAATAGACAAAATTTTTCAACAAGAAAAACAAAACTTTCCAACCAGAATCAGAATCAGATAGGTGGGCAGACTAGCCACCATATAGCTCAGTGTGATGTCCCCACCACATTTAGAAGAGAGAGTAGACAGACATAAGCAAGTCTTCAGAGGAAAGAAAAAGAAAATGGAGCATTTTTTCTTGGTTCCTCAACTATCTGGCTCAAAGAAATATTGAAGCCAGTCTCACATTTGGGGGATGGTCAGAGGCAGGATGCCCCACCAGAGACTTGAATGACAGTATTGAATGAAAGAAAAGAGCCACCAGTGAATGAGAAAGTAGATTTGTTACAGGCAGAAAAGAACAGATCTGCCATGGGTGGATCAGGCGAATGAGGTCCAGGTGTTAAGTAGACACCTTCAAAACAAACACACCATGTGCAACAGTTAGTACAGGACGTTTGAGAGCAAAAGAGTGAAAGAGTGAAAGACCATGTCAGAGCAGGGACTTGGGAGAGTCAGGCTCTGACCTCATCAAAGATGGTGATGAAGCCAAATGACCTGTCTGTCTTTGACCTTAATCAAGATGCCAGGAGTCCAGTCAAAGAGAAAGAAGAGGGATTCTATGAGCAAGAGGCATCAACATCATGATGAGGAAACCTACAAAGACAAACAAACCAAACTAGTGAGAACTCATGAATTAGACCAACACCTATGGAGCCTATATGAGACTGGACTAGGCCTTCTGCATAAACAAGACAGATGCGTACCTTGATCTACTTAAGGGGCCCCCTGGCGGTGGGATCAGGATCCATCCCTGGTGCATGAGCTGGCTTTTCGGAGCCTATTACCTGTGGTGGGACACCTCACATAGCCTTGATGCAGGGGGAGGGTCTTGTATTTGCCTCTACTGAATGTTCCCGGCTCTGCTGACTCCCCATAGGAGAGGCTTTACCTTCTTGTAGGAGGGAATAGGGGGTAGTTTGGGCAGGGGGAAGGCTGGAGGGTTGGAAGGAGGGAAGAGGGGGATATCTGATTGGTACATAAAATGAATAAAAAGTTTCTTAATAAAAAAAAGTTGGCACCTGCCTATGTGTTCATATGGTTATTTCCCCCCAAGACAGATGGAACACATGAACTCAAGCATTCAAAAATCAGTCAGAAACAGTAGTCATGTGGCCACCTCAGTGACACATTTTCAACCGCACATAAGAAATAGACATTTTTTAAACAGAAAGACTGACAAAGCTTTCCTGGGAAACTTTAGGCTAACCAACAGAAAAATCCAGAAAGAAGAATTTACAATATAAAGAATGAGCTGCAGGACTGTGGGCATAGATTGAGAGACAGCCAGGTGGAAGAAAGCTAAAAAGGAGTAGAAGATGAGGGAGGGATCCAGTACGCGAGAGCCCAGGGAGGGCAAATAAATAGGGTATTAACCATAGAGGTTTGGTGGTAGGCTTATTTCCCATGAGTGAGGCCAAACAATTAGGACACAAACTGCTAAGCAATTTGTCAAACACAGAGCAGGGGACCGAAGAATGCTGAGGTCCAAGAGATGAGAAGGCACAGGCTGCTTCAATGTTTCCTCAGCCAAGAGACCCAGGGTTACCTGGTACTGGAACTTACAGGTGGAGCCAAGAGATAAGAAGTCATCGTTGAGATGAGATGAATCCCTACTCATGGGAGATCACCAGAAGTAGGGGGAGCTTACCGATTATGGCAGTGTTGGATGAAGTGAGTGTTGAAGGTTCCAGGTCTCTGACTGCCAGCAGGCAGGAGAAAATGCCAAGAGGGCCTCTGCTAAGCATGGCATCAATTTTGTTAAATGGCGGGAGAGAGGCCTTGGCAGGTGGAGCCAAGGTGCCCCATAGCAGGTGAGGGAGACATGCCACACAGCCACATTGAGTGGCCAAGGGAGCAAGTGGACATTTAGAATGTGTTTCTTTCTTGGTGTTGTTCTTATTAATTGTAGTTCCATTTTTGTTTATGTTATTACCCTTTCTTTATTCTGGACTATACTTGATAATTATTCTTATTGAATATAGCTTTGTGTTAGGACTAGAACCTTTTTTATTTAGACGAAAAAGGAGAAGTATTGTGGGAAATCATTCCATTAGGCCAATGACCTTTGGGCTATCTGGTCTGATGGGTGTGGTCTTTCCTGGGTACGTGACTAGTTAAAACTGAGGAGGGGGCATAGACTTGCTTTCTTGGGTGGTCAAGACCGGATTAAGTAGCTTGCGGTTGGTTCCCTTCCCTCCCAGGGCAGAAGGACAGGACAGCAGCAGCTGGACCAGCAGGATTGGTGGCAGCAGTGTCTTCCTTGTTCTGTATTAGTAAGTCTGTTTCCCCACTGTGTCCTTTTAACCTCTGTGGGCTCTTGCTTCACAACATTCCCCCAGTCTAGAAAACTCCAAAGTATGAACCACTTCTAGTCCCAAACATTTTGGATAAAATGAGAAATACCCTCTGCTGTTCTCATGCTGTTAACACACAGGGCTTTTTTGTGTGGAAGCCCAAAAATGCCTGTCTCTTACATACACATAACCATTTAAAAGAACCAGGAGACCCGGACCTGGTAGTGATCTCCTATAATCCTGTCACTGGGAAGGCTGAGGCACATGTGTGCAAGTGTGTGTATACACATGATTGTGTGCGTGATCAGTTTGCAGATGCACTATGCTTGTGCTAAACAAAATAAAGTAAGCAAAACAAAACAAAATACGCAAAAAGAATCCTAAGACCACCCTATATATCCATTACCTCCACTATTTCAGGCCCATTTCCAACCTCCCTAGTTTCCAGTCTCCCTCTTATTCTTTCCATGACAGCTTCCCTCACTATACTTCATTAATCCTGACCCTCAATCAGACTGTTCCAGTTAGGGAGAGGCACAAACTGAAGAGGCCACAAAAAACAAACTCCACCCACCACAGCAAGAGCCTGCTAGGCTCACCCCTTCCTCAGCCGCAGAGCTAAACCCAAGGAGCATGCACCGCCAGAGGCTGATGTGCATTGAAGGCGTCACAGAAGGCACTGTATCCACAATTTAGTCCCAGTCCATTGATGCCGGCTGGAACAAGTAAGTCTCTTTGTGTACTGTGCCTATGTTGTTTCTTGGGCACAACGGATTTTTCCAGCAGAAATTTAAAGAAAATGTCCTGGTGGCTGAAAGCTGCTGAACAAAGCGAGGAAGGGGGAAGAGTGAGACCTGAAAGAGACGTCATCAAAGCGCTCCGGAAGCGTCCGATAACGAAGGGTAAGCGGCATGAGAGACACGAAATTGGATCGGGATGACAGTACAGAGGATCGGGAACAGGAAGCTGAATCAGGAGTGCCTGTTGCAACAGAGTCCCAAGACAATTTTCAGGGAATTGACTCATAGTACACGAAAGAAATCAAGGCTGAGTGTGAACGGCCCGACACAGTCTCTAAGCTAGGAATAGATGTCAGGATCGAGTGTGTGTTCTCCCCTGGGGAGCTGGGGCTGCTCAGGAGAATTGGAAGAGGTGGATCCAAGACCTTGGCCAGACTTACTCACTACCTGCCCAGATAACTGCTGCCAGGA
>CABHPP010095649.1:0-15611 GCA_902168425.1 Peromyscus attwateri
TTTTTTTTTTAATCTATAAAACAGAAGTAATGATTACTATCTTGCAGAGAGTTTGTAAGGATTAAGTAGGATGTAAAAATTCCTTTTATATTATAAAGGTTGGACCCAAAAGAGAAACCATTGCATAGTGCATAATTATAGGAGTGTATTGTATAGGGAGTCAAGCTCAGAGACCAAAGTCTGGGTCAATTCTTGTTTTTAAAATGTTTTTTTTTAATTCCCTATCAATTCTAAATGTATTCCTATGCATTTAATAAGACTTCAAGAATATTGGTTTGAAATTTGAAATGCAAATCTCATTTTAAAAATTATGTCAGTGTCTTAAAAATTGACTACACAGAATCACAACATTTTTAGTCTAAATTTAATATACACTTAACAACTTGTCTGTCTCTAAGTACAGAGGACCCACAGTGTCTTTGGTTATTATTAGAATGACAGAAAATGAAGAAGACATCTATTTAAAAGGCATTTTTGCAGAACTCAGGCTGAACTGGGAGCAGAGATCAGCAAACTGAGCAGGGAGGGTACAGAGATAGGCCTCCAACAGCTCTTGCCCCAAGAGGATCATCATGTGACCAGTGGTACAACTGAGCTTCTCAATGCCCTTCACCAATCCCAACACTCTCCCCTGCATGGTACCGTGCTGAGAGGCTGGGTTTATGATTTCTGAAGATTTTGACTTCTTTGAGCTCAACATGCATTTCAATATAACAAACGTACTTTCTCATCATCATGAGGCTGAATGAGAACAGGAGATTTCTTCATCCTGTTCAATCTGTGGCTACGTCGGCAGTGAGAAGAGCAAAGCAAATTCCCCCTTTCTGAATACAGTGCCCATGGCAGGCAGCAGCATGTCACAAAGAAAACGAAAACTTAGGAAGAAACGGCTCAGAGGTAAATAGCACTTGTTGCTTTTGCAGAGGACCCAGGTTTAGTTCCAAGCACACACATGGTGGTGCACAATGTCCTGTAACTCCAGTTCCAGGGGATCTGATGCACTCTTCATGCCTCCACAGGCACCTGCAATGTGGTGCACACATACAGACACAAATCCACATAGATAATAAAAGTAAAACTTTAAAAAGCATAGAAAGGTACAGGAATAAGTATTTAAAAAAATTAAGCAAGAATAGAAGCCACATAATAGATACTAACAAATATTTGCTTAATAGGTGGTAATAATTGCTCCAAATCTAGACCATGATGATTATACAGTAGTTAATAGTTATTAAATGACAAGAAAGAAGCATTAAGAACTAATCAAGACCTGTAGTGATGGTGCACACATTTAATCCCAGCACTTGGGAGGCAGAGACTGGTGGATCTCTGTGAGTTTGAGAGTTTGAGGCCAGAGTGGTCTACAGAGAGTTTCAGGACAGCCCGAACTACACAGAGAAACCCCGTCTCAGGGGGAAAAAAAGCCAATCAAAATATGTTTGGGGGAAGTTACAGCATCTTGTCCGTCACATAACACAACTAACACTTTAAGTTACAGGAAGTTACTTACTTTTGTGTGGTTCTTTCGGTTTGCAGAACCTGGGCCTCATTTATGCTAGGGAAGATCCTACCATTGAGGAACATGCCCAGCCCTATGCACTGGGTAACTGGATGTTGGGATTGTAGAAGTACTTTGTCCAAAGGCAATCAATAAACAGTCAAGACTTTAATTCCAGTGTCCTTTGTCCTCTCACCAGGCTTGCTCTACGCACTCAGTGCAGAGTGGCCCTCTGAAGCCTGGCTTCATTCAGGATGAATGAATTCTCTACACATCACCACATATGCTCATCTTCACTAGAAGAGTATGCCTTTCCAGCTGCAGATCATTGGTCTGTTCCCACTGTCATCACCATAGCACTGATGATTACAAACTTTCATACAAAAGCATATTCAGATGCTTATGGAAAACAAATAAGTTTGATAGACTCAGGGCACAGTTCTGTTTCACTTTACAGGTTTTTCTTTGCTATGCCTGGTTCCTGAAACTTCTATCAGGCACCTGTAAAACTAGGGTCACAGAGGGCCTCTCATGTGGCCAGTATGCCAGCATCATGCTGATACAGGCAAGGTGATGGGGCTTAGACATGGGTAGTTACAGAGGGGATCCCGGGGATTTTAAGGTACATTGCCCTAGAAATGTGTGAGAAGGTAGATCTTAGCTGTTTAGACCTTTGAAGAACATGACTGTTGGGTGGTGACATTTCTGGAGTTTTCAGGGGCATTGTGCCAGTTGCTCCTTGAAGCTTTCATGATTATTAGGCAAAGGCATACAAGTAGCAGAACCAGGGCTTTACCTTCTGAGTGAGTCTCTAGGCGGTTTAGTGTGGTTTAGCAGGAGAGGATATCGGGGCTAGTTGTACTAAGCCTAAACAAACTGCAGTAGAAATTGAAATGGTCATTCCTGGCTCCATCTGTGTCCCTGGATTAAGACAAAATATCACCAGTGTCCTGGGGAAGAGGACAAGAGAGTTGTAATCTCAGTTTCAACCAGTCTGCCCCCAGCGACCTCCATATGGAAAAGAGGGAACAGATATCTCCTAAGGAAATTCCAGTGAGCAGTGAAACCCAGGGCAGCAATAAAATAATGAATAGGGAAAATTATTTGCTATCTAAATCATAAAATTATGAAAATCCGTCGTCAGGGAAATGACCCTCCTCACAGGATAACAAGCCTGTTTGGCTCTCCATCACAGCTTGCACTGAGTAAGCCAAGCTCACAATGTTTCCAGAGACCATTGTTATATTATTTATTTCTATGACTGGTGAGTAAATAACTTTTCCATAGTTTGCATGGCCTTATTTAGTACGTACATATTAATGCCTTAAATTATGTTTCTGCTGCATATTCAATGAGTACACTAATAAACTCACAGCCTCTTCAGTGACCTTGAGCCTGAACTTCAGTCCTTCACTGGCAGAATCCAAAACTGAATGGAGGAGGCATGGGGAAGATGGCCCAGGAATAGCTGATTCAAGGCATACGCTTATCTCTGGGAATATATGCTCCTGAAATGTTCATATTTAAATACACACTTTCTGAGAGAGCCACTCTCTAATACTCTGTCAGATAAGAGAGTTTTGCAAGCTGCCAGTCTACCAGTTAGACCACTTGACTAAGCTAATGTCTGTCAGAATGACTGCCAATCCCCGGACCCTTGAGTCTCCAACGTGATTTCCATGTACAGCCAGGGTCCTCATGTAGACTTCTGAGTGCTGGTGAGAGAGGTAACATGTGACCCTGAGTGACCTGTCCTAGATCTGCAAAGGTACACAAGGGCCAGGGCCAGGAAGTGCAAAACCAAGAGCCTAGTGTCAGAGAAGCCATCTTCAGTTTCTAGTCACTGATGACTGGAGCAGACAGGTGGAAGCGCAGACGCCCATTTAACTGTTTTGCACTGCACTGTCTGATGGGGCTGCTCTTCATCCCAGGACTATGAGAAGGAGGTGCCTAGGCTTGGTCCGCAGCTGCTGTAGCACACAGTAGGTCCTGCATTCAAGTCATGAATGTTACTCAAACCAAAACAACAGGAACAACAAAAACCAGGACTAAGGAACCTCTGAGGTAGGGATGGATTTGTTTCTGCAAAATTCCTTCTAATGACCCCTAATTCACTGTCACTCGGCTCCCAGGAAACACTGGAAAGAAAAGAACCACTCTGCAGAGCCTCCTGCTAGGGAAGCAATGCAAGTGTGTGTGTGTGTGTGTGTGTGTGTGTGTGTGTGTGTGTGTGTGTGACACGTGAATGCATCTGTCTGTCTGCCTTTGCATTAAAGCCAGCTATAACCTTGACTCCCTATCTTTCCCCAGTCCTAACACTTCACTGGGGAATTTTGAAAAGTGAGCAGACAAAAAAGTACTTTCTTGATAGTTGGTTTTATTCCATCTGCTGTTTTGAAGAAAATGACAACAGAACAAGAGGAAAGGATGTTTTTCAATTATTTGCATTTAGCTAAAATACCATTAAAAACTGCAAGTTATGTTCTGTTTATGATTGAAGTAGACAAGATGGGAATAGAACAAGAAATAAATTAACAAGATCTATATTTGTCAAAGAGGAAGAAGACAGGAGAAAGAGTGAGCATTTTGGGTACTAATGTGTTCTGCTTCTAGAAAATGCTGAACTAAAACCTCACTGACTATTTCAGACCTAAAAGGGGAGCAGATTTTGTATGATAGTATCTTCATTTGACCACAGGACTCACAGCTTTTCAAAACTTAGTGTTACCAATATTGGAATGTTGCCGACAATCAAAAATATCCTATTGACTTAATGTTTCAGATTTATTATAAATAATGATCTTGAGAATCATGAATGAGAAATCAGAATTCTTGGGGAAGAATGGTTAACCACCTAGTTCTTTTTTTTCCCTATATGCTGATTTAAATAATGTTATATGACCACAATAATAATTAGTGAATTCTTTTTAAAATTATATTTATTTATTTACTGGTTTCATAAAACAAGTTTGGGGCCCTTTCTTCTTGTTCTACCCAATGGATAATGTGAGAAGCATTTGTTAATCCTTTGGGGTCCATGTAGAATCCACAGAGTTCATCTCATCCTGGGCTTTTTGTCTTACTTAGTTGGGAGATCTTTTATTACTGCTTTAGTCTCTTTGCTGGCTATGGGACTGTTTAAATTATTTATAGCATCTTGATTTAATTTTGGCACATTGTATGCATCTAAAAATTCCTTCATTTCTGCTAGATTTCCAATTTCACAGAACACAACTTTTTAACGTGTCCTTATGAATTTCTGAATTTCATTGGTATCTTCTATAATGCCCCTCCTCTTCTTTTCCTTGGCCTTGTAAACTTTCCTCTTCAGTTGCCTTCATTGTGCCCCATAGACTTCATTACATTGTATCCACTTTCATCAACTCCAGGAATTTTAAAATTTTCTCTCTTGATTTCTTCAGTGAGTCAGTTACACTAACCTCCATGCATTTATGTTCTTCCTGTAGGTTTTATTGTTGTTGATATCTGCTTTAATAAACTGTGGCAAGATAGAATATAGGAGGTTCTTTCAATTTTCCTATATTTGTTGAGAATTTCTTTGTGTGCTAATATGTGATCAATTTTGGAGAAAGTTCCACATGTTGGAAGAAAGATGTGCATTCTTCAGTGTTTGTGTGTAATGTCCTGTGCATTCCTGCCAGGTCTACTTGCTTTATGACACCATTTGACTCCAGCATTTCTGTTTCGTTTTGTCCAGGTGACCTGTCTATTGGAGAGAATGGGGTACTAAAGGAGCCTATTAGAACCACATTTGGGTTTGTCTGTGTTTTTTTCTTCTAATAGATTTTTTTTTAAATTGAGTGTACATGTATTTGGTACATAACCTCTTGGTATATTATTCCTATAATGAAATTAAGTGGATTACTTCTTATACTTTTTGACTGTTTTTGGCTTGAAGTCCATTTTGTTAGATATTAGAATGACTATTCCTGCTTTTTCACTAACTCTGTTTGGAAAACATTTTTCCACCATTTTACACTAAGATGGAATCTACTGTTGATGGTGAGGTATATTTCTTGGAGACACCAAAAAGATGCATTCTGTTTTTTGGTTTATTTATTAGTCTGTGATTTTTATTGAGAATTTATCCCATTAATATTGAGTTATAATTTAAGTTATATGTTAATTCCTATCATTTTATTAATTTTGTGGTGTTTTCTTATACCTCTGTTGGTGGACTATCTTTTGTCATTTATTTATTTATTTATTTATTTATTTATTTATTTATTTATTTATTCATTTATTTATTCCCTGTGACCTCTTGAGTGTGGTTATCCTTCTCCTCTGACTGGTGTTCCTTCTAACATCTTCTGTAGAGCAGACTAGTGGTCATAAATACCTTCAATGTGTTTTTACCTTGGGAGATTTTCATTTATCCCTCAATTAAAAGATAGTTTTGCTGAATATAATAGTCTGGGTTACAGCTGATCTCTCTGGGCCCATCTGGCTTTAAAAGCTTCTGTGATAGAATCAGTTGTCACTTTGATGCATCTGCCTTGATAACTGACTTGACCATTCTTGGCTTCAGCTTTTAATATCCTTTATTCAGCACTTCAGAGATTTTTAAATTGTGATATGTAGTAGGAACTTTCATTTATAGTTATATTTGGAGTTTATACACCTATTAAACCTGGGTGAGTATCCCTCTAAGTATAGACACTTTTCTTCTATGGTTTCATTGAAAACAGAGTTTATGCTACTATATGTCAATTCTCTTCCTTCTTTTAAGGCAATAATCCAAATTTGGATTGGCCTTGTCATTGTATCCCAAAGCTCTACCATGTTTGAAGGAGCCAACAGAGGTTTCCTAGTGAGATTTGAGCTTGCTTTACCCAGCAGGACTGCATAAGAGGATAATTGGACCACGGGCCTGGGTACCAGGTGTTTAGAAGGGTCTCCACTTGGTTGTATGTAGCAAGGGGGAGGTCTTTTGCCCCTCCCCTTGGCATTGTTATAAAAATCCATTTTGAATAAAATTCTGGGCCAGTGAATCTTGATCCAGGTCCTCCTGAAGCTATGCTGTGTTTCTGTCTTTCCTCTTCTTGGCTAGGCCTATCATTCTATCTACAAGTTCCTTATTCCTCTCTCCTCCTCATAGAAACCCTTTAAAAGGTGGGAACAGGCCTCCCACACATGTTCTGTTCATGGAATTTTCTACTATTGACCTTTTCTGAATTATTAATTTCCTCAGTTTTGTCCTCTCAGCCCTATGCCCTGCTTTCACATGATCCTTCTACTGGGTCAGTTTTCTACCAGGATTTGTGTTGGCTTATTGAGTTTTTAATTCAAGCATCATTTCAGCTCTGCTTTAGTGAATTCTGTTTTCACAGATTGTGCTGACATCCTTATTTCATGCATCTCTGTGAGTTGTTTGAACACAGTTGTAATTGTCCTTCTTTATTCTTTGTCTGGAAGTTCCTCCAGGTTGGCGCTGGAGCAAGCAATGTTAAAACTGTTTTCTAGCACCACAAGAACTGCCAGCTCTTTTGAGCTGACAGTGACATTTACACCGAGAGTTCTCTGTGCCAGTGCCTGGCTGTGTTATACCACAGAGTTCTGCACTGATGAGATCTTAGTAAACTCTCATTCCCATACCATGGGCAAAGAGGATGGCTACGAGACCCACTGGTGACCAGGGCAGATGTAATGGATGTGACTGGGACAGTTTATATCAGAATCTCATCACCTGGAGTTTTTTGAAATGGGTGAGGACCTCAGACTGTGCAATTTAGCTCCTAGCCCAAAATTCGATACAATGTAGAAAGGAAAGCTTGTAGCACGAATCTTAAAAGTTCTTATTAATAAAAAACAAACCTGGAGCTGGGTATTGGGGAGAATGCTGGAAGATCAGAGAAACAGAACCAGCCACAGCTTCCTCACCTCACCAGTTCCTCAGCTGATCCTGTTTCCTCAGACTAGAAGCCTCTGAGTCCTCATCCAAATGGATCTCAGCTGAACTGTGCTGCTCAAAAGCCTAAAAGCTTAACCAGCTCTAGTTCCTGGTCTTCACGCCTTATATACCTTTCTGCTTCCTGCTATCACTCCCTGGGATTAAAGGCGTGAGTCACCATACCTGACTGTTTCCAGTGTGACTTTGAACTCACAGAGATCTGGATGGATCTCTGCCTCCAGAAGGCTAGGATTTAAGGTGTATGTGCCACCATTTTCTGGCCTCTGTGTCTGTCTAGTGGCTGTTCTGTTCTCTGACCCCAGATAAATTTATTAGGGTACACGATATATTTTGGGGAAAATAATATATCACCACAAAAGCTTTCTTTAAAATTTATTTTTATTTGTTATTGGTTGTATTTGTGAGTGTGTGTTTTGGGGCACATGTGCCCTCACTTGTGTGTGGGGTCAAAGGACTTGTGGAGTTGGTTGTTGTGGGTTCTGAGGATCAAACTCAGGTCACCAGGCTTGTGTGGCAAGTCCCTCTACCAGCTATACCTTCTTGTAGACTCCCTTCCCTCCTTACTTTCCCTCCTGGGTTCTCTTGTATTGTTTTCATTATTTTGGTTGAGCATTTTCTTGGGCAAAGATATGGATAAGGAATCAACTCTTAATGGTCAAATTTTGTTAATTGTGACCAAAACTTAAGAAGGAAAGAGTAGAAAAGAAGTGAGAAGAAACAAGGGGAGGGAAGACTAGACCATGAGAGAGACAAAGCCTGTGGGGGAGAGTCAAGGAGAGTAAGGTTAGACCATGAGAGAGACAAAGCCTGTGGACAGGAGTAAGAGGAGGGAAGGAGTTCATATTGAAGGAAAGAAGGAGGTCAGTCTCTCTGCTTCGTAGGAAAGACTTAACTAACAATAAACAAATGAAACTGCTTCAGGTGCTGTTTTATTGGCTCAGAAGCTATTTCAGTGTCTACAGTGCTTCTAAAACATCTTGCATTAATTCAGAAGCTCTAGGAAACCAGTCTATATTTTGGAGGTTCAAATGGTGACTGAAATTCTGAGGATAGGAATAGTGCAAAGATTTCATTCTGTTGCTGACTGTCATCAGTTGGTCTACTCAGGTCCTCCACAGAGGGTCACCTCTAGGTGTAGTGACTAAGTTTCTGAAGAGGGGGTAGGCTGCAGAGAGTCAGCTGACCAGGGGCTTAACCCTGTCAGGCAGCCTGTACCCAGCCTGAGGCAGGTCACTCTTGACAGGCAAATCTGTGAAGCTGTGTCAGGCTGGTATCTCAGATTCTGTCTACCCTAGATCTGTTTCCTCTTCATATCCTCCACATTGATCTCTAATTTGCATCCCATATCCACAGTTTCTAGAAACAGAGACCAACCTGGAACACTTGATCTGGGGAAATATCACTGGCTTTTGACTCCTGCAGTTTTAAGGATTAGCTTGCTTTTGCGAAGCCCATGACATTCCTATTCAGGGGGAAATTTCTTTCTTCAAACTTTGAAATCTAATGTCAGAATAATTAATCATTTTCTGAATGTAAGAGTTAACATAAAAAGGAATATTGGAGCCGGGCGGTGGTGGCGCACGCCTTTAATCCCAGCACTCGGGAGGCAGAGGCAGGCGGATCTCTGTGAGTTCGAGGTCAGCCTGGTCTCCCAAGCGAGTTCCAGGAAAGGCTCAAAGCTACACAGAGAAACCCTGTCTCAAAAAACCAAAAAAAAAAAAAAAAAAAAAAAGGAATATTGGAGTTGGCTGGGGAAAACACTAGAATATTCAATCTTTTATTCCTTAAGCATTGATTGACATCAGTTCCACACCTGCCTAATGCAGCATTCCAGGCAAACTATTAAAATGTAACTTAGTCACTACTATTTGAATGACTTTAACTGCAAAGTGAAAGCCTCGGGAACAAAGAGAAAGATTTTGCTGAGAGAAACTGGGAGAAGAAATGATAGGGGCCCATTTATCCTAGGAAAGATGCGGAAGATTCTGGGTGCAGAGTGCAGGGTGCTCAGAGGCTCCAAGCTCAGAAAGGGTGTTGCTGTCAGGCAGTAGCAGACCATTGGGTATGATGAAGGGCAAGGGGAGCTTGGTGTGAGCCAGGTGGATGCCCACCAGAAGCACATACCTGCTGTGGATGTTCTGTATGGCAAATGTGTTGCTAATAAAACACTGATTGGCCAGTGGCTAGGCAGGAAGTATAGACGGGACTAACAGAGAGAATTAAAAGAACAGGAAGGCGGAGGGAGTCACTGCCAGCCACCGCCAGGACAAGCAGCATGTAAAGATGCCGGTAAGCCACGAACCATGTGGCAAGGTATAGATTTATAGAAATGGATTAATTTAAGACATAAGTACAGTTAGCAAGAAGCCTGCCACGGCCATACAGTTTGTAAGCAATATAAGTCTCTGTGTTTACTTGGTTGGGTCTGAGCGGCTGTGGGACTGGCAGGTGAGAGAGATTTATCCTGACCGTGGGCCAGGCAGGAAAACTCTAGCAAAACATACCTTTTCCTGTCAGAGGCAAAGGTGGCTTGTCTGCTCAGGAGTTGGGATTTCTCCAGCAGCTGATGGAGGTCCCACCTTTGCAAGGGGGACCCATGAGGCTGATATCTGAATGCTAACTCTCAGGCAGTTTTTAGATTTTTTTCTTCTGTTGCTGTGGATTCTAATTTTCCCTTTATTAATCATAGATTTTTTTCTCATACAATATAATCTGAATACTTTACCCTCTGTCTTAGTTAGGGTTTCTTTTGCCATGAAGAGATGAAATGACCATGGCAACTCTTATAAAGGAAAACATTTAATTGGGTGGCTCACTTACAGTTTCAGAGGGTCAGTCCATTATCATCATGGCAGGGAGCATGGTAGTGTGCAGACAGACATGGTGCTGGCTACATCTTGATCAGAAGGGCAATAGGAAGTGGACTGTAACACTAAGCAAAAGATACCTCAAAGCTTGCCCCCACAGTGACACACTTCCTTCAACAAGGCCATACCTCCCAATAGTGCCATTCCCTATGAGTTTATGGGGGCCAATTACATTCAAACTACCACATTCCACTCCCTGGCCCCTATAAGTTTGTTACAATATCATAATGCAAAATGCAATTAGTCCAACTTCAAAAGTCCCCATATTCTATCACAATCTCAACAATGCTTTAAAGTCCAAAGTTCAAAGACATTTCTGAGATTATACAATCTCTTAACTGTAATCCCCTGTAAAATAAAAATTAAAAAGCAGATCACATACTTCCAATGTATACTGGCACAGGATATACATTACCATTCCAAAACTTAGGGAAGGGAGCATAGTGAGGAAATACTGGACCAAAGCAAGACTGAAAACCAGCTGGAAAACTCCAAACACTGCATATCCATGTCCGATGTCAAAGCACTCTTCTGATCTTCAACTCCTTTCAGCTTTGTTGAGGGCAACACACTTCTTGTTGTTGGGCTGTTTCTACTCCCTGTTAGCAGGTCTCTTTAGCAGGTATCCTGTAGTTGGAGAGTTTCTCTCCAACTCCCACCAAGCCACACAGTCCCGTAGCCCACTTATAAAGTAAACACACAGAGACTTATATTACTTACTATAGCAGAAATCTCAGATGGTCTTAATAATAAAATCAAACCTGAGGCCAAGTATTGGAGTGAACACTGGAAGATCAGAGAGACAGAACAAGCCACAGCTAACCTCACCTGGCCAACTTCTCAGCTGGTCTTGTTTCCTCAGACTGGAAGCTTCTGTGTCCTCATCCCAATGGCTCTCAGCTGAACTGCTGCTCGAAAGCCTGAAGCTTAACCAGCTAAAAGCTTCTAGTTTCTGGTCCTCACGCCTTATATATCTTTCTGCTTTCTACCATCACTCCCTAGGATTAAAGGCTTGCTTTCTGGGATTAAAGGCGTGAGTTACCATGTTTGGCTAAATCCTTGAACACATGGATTTATGCCTCTGGAATGCTAGGATTAAAGGCATGTGCTACCACTGCCTATCCTAAGTATCTAGTGGCTTTTCTGTTCTCTGACCCCAGATAAGTTTATTAGGGTACACAATATTTTGGGGAACACAATACCACCACAGCTTACAAACTGTATGGCCACAGCAGGCTTCTTATTATCTACTTCTTCTATCTTAAATTAACCCAATTTCTATTAATCTATACTTTGCCACGTGGCTTGTGGCTTACCGGTACCTTACATCTCGTTTGTCATGGTGGTAGCTGGCAGTGTCTCTCTGCCTCAGCCTTCCACCTCCCAGAATTCTCTTCTCTGCTTGTCCCACCTATACTTCCTGGATGGCTACTGGCCAATCAGTGTTTTATTTATTAACCAATCAGAGCAACACATTTGACATACAGAACATCCCACAGCAGTATCCCATGACTGGCATCTCCAACATCTTGGGTTCTCTAAGGCAATCCAGGCTTCAACTTCACAGCTTCACTCAATGGCCTCTTTAGGCCTCTATTCAGGAATGCATGCCTGGCTCAGCAGCTTTCTTTAGATTCAGATGCAAATTCCATAGCACCTTTCTTCTATCCTTAACTCTAAAACAAGGATCATGTGGCCAAAACTGCCAAGTTCTGCTGTTTACTGGGGCAGGAAAATGGTCCCCTCATTCAATTACATATTCACCAGCTTTCTGTCCATCACTGCCTAACCTTGGCTGTCCTGAAACTGGATCTCTAGACCAACCAGGCTAGCCTTAAACTCAGACTGGCCAGCCTCTGCATTCCCAGTGTTGGGATTAAAGACATGCACCACCACACCAGGCTCTCAGCTTTTCTTTAGTTCCTTTTCACAAGTTGGAAATTTAGCTGGGTGGGATCTTGCTCTGAGGTCACCACTCCCTTTATTCCATTTCTTTCTTTTTTTTTTCTGAGAAAATTTTATTGGCCTTTTGGATAAAATTTATTTGCCAGGAAGGATGATCCCATCATACTTCTGCTGGAACCAGCGCATGGCTTCCTCTTTGCTGATTCTGTGCTTGGCCCCAATGCAGCCTGTCCTGCGTTTCTTGTCTGCAATGCTGAAACCTGGCCTACCCAGCACCACATAGAAGTCCAGGCCATAGATCCCAATGCTTGGGTCATATTTGATGCCCAGATCAATGTGTTCTTGAATCCCAAAGCCAAAGTTTCCAGGATCTGAGAAGTTATTTTTCCGTAACTCATACTCCCACACCTTCAGGCCTTTCTCCAGAATCTCTTCTGCCTTGGCTCCATGGACAGTGCAGTGAACAGCAATCTTCTCATTTCTCCAGATGCCAAAGGACCTGATGGTGTATCTAGCTTTGGAAAACCAGGTGTCTGGCCTGTGAGCTGCTCTAACACCTTGGCCGCCTGGGTCAGTCTGTCTCCGCTCTCCCCAACACAGCTATTGAAGCAGAGCTTGTGGATGCGAAGCTCCCACATGGGGTTCTCCTTTTCGCCTTGATCTTGCGTCATGTTGAAGAAAAAGGAAGAGAGAGCAAAACTTCCGGCCCCATTTTATTCCATTTCTTAATCTGTTTATCTACTTGAACATGTGATTTAGCTCTATTCTACTTCCTGGCACCCCTTTTCTCAATCTGTCCATTTTATACTTTTATTTGCTCAGCTTGCTCCTTTTCATTATAAATCTTCATCATAATTAACACTAATAACCACATGACAGAGTCTATACTAAGCTGTTTTGAGATTTCCTCTGCCAAAAGAATTATATCCACAACTCTTCACTTTAGCCTCAAGCAGACCATTTGGACAAGGGCAAAAGGCCACTTTTACCAAAATGTCACAAGAAAGTTATCTAGGCAACATACTAAAATTCTTCTTCTCTGAAACCTATTGAGTGAGCCCCCAACTCTTCCTTCTAGTTTCTCCTACCTCCTCTCCCATCCAGATTCACTCCCTTTCTGTCTCTCATTAGAAAAAAAAAGCATGCTTCTAAGAGATGATAACAAAACATAACAAAATAAAGTATAATAAAACAAAGACAACCACAACAAAGTTGGACAAGGTAAACAGAAAAATAAAAGAGCTGCAAGGGAAGGTACAAGAATCAGAGACTCACTTGTTTACACAATCAGGAGTCTCATGAAAGTACTGAATTGAAAGCTATAGTATATGCACGGAGGATCTGGTATAGATTATGTAGACCCTGGGCTTGCTGCTTTAGTCTCTGTGTGTTCATATGAGCTTTGCTCAGTTGTTTTAGAGGTCCTTGTTCTCCTGGTGTCCTCTGTCCCCTCTGTCTCTCTCACTCCTTCTGCATCCTCTTCCATGATGTTTCTTGATCTCTGAGTGGAGGGATTTGATGGAGACACCTCATTTAGAGCTATGTATTCTAAGTTCTCTCTCTCTCTCTCTCTCTCTCTCTCTCTCTCTCTCTCTCTCTCCCTACACACACACACACACACACACACACACACACACACACACACACACACACACAAAGGGGATTTATTGGAATGACTTACAGGCTGCAGTCCAACTAATCCAATAATGGCTCACTATGAATGGAGAGTCCAAGAATCCAGTAGTTGCTCAGTCCCATGAGGCTAGCTAGTTGTCTCAGCTGGTCTTCTGTATATGCTGGAGTCCCAAAGTAGGCTCCAATGCCTGTGAAGGAATGGATGTGATGGCAAGGCAAGGGCAGGCAGGCAAAGAAGGAAATCTTTCTTCTTCCATTGTCCTTATATAGGCTTCCAGAAGAAGATGTGGTCCAGATTAAAGGTGTGTCTTCCTATCTCGAGACCTGGAATAAAAGTATGTGTCATCAAGACTCAGGATCTGAATCAAAAGCCTATGTATTCTAGCCTCAAGATCTAGATCACAGGTGTGCCCTTCATTTCTGGATTGTAGTTCATTCCAGATATAGTCAAATTGACCACCAAGGGTAGCCATCACAAGGCCCAAGAGTGGTTTAGCTGAATCTTGATGTAAATTGATTCCATCTTTCTGAGGAACTGCCATGTTGATTTCCATAGTAGCTGTACAAATTTGCACTCCCACCAGAAATGGATGAGTGTTCCCCTTGTTCCACATCTTTATCAGCATGAGCTGTCATTTGAATTATTGATATTAGCCATACTGATGAATGTAAGATGAAATCTTAAAGTACTTTTGATTTTTATTTCCCTGAAGGGTAAGGATGTTGAACATTTCTTTAAGTGTTTCTCAGCCATTTTAGTTTTCTCTATTGAAAATTCTCTGTTTCTGCACCCCATTTTTAATTGTGTTATTTGGTTTTTTGATATCAAGTTTCTTGAGTTCTTTATATATTTTGGATGTTAGTCTTGTATCATATATGTAGTTGGTAAAAATCTTTTCTCATTATGTAGGCTGCTGCTTTGTCTGAATGACAATGTCCTTTGCCATGCAAAAGATTTCCAGTTTCTTAAGGTCCCATTTATCAATTGTTGATCTTAGTGCCTGTGCTATCAGTGTTTTGTTCAGAAAGTCCTTTCCTGTGCCAATGAGTTCAAGGTTATTCACTTTCTCTTCTGTCAGATTCAGTGTATCTGGTTTTATGTTAAAGTCTTTGATCCACTTGGACTTGAGTTTTGTGCAGGGTGGTAGGTATGGCTCTATTTTCAACCTTCTACATGCCAACATCCAGTTATGCCAACACCATTTGTTGAAGATGCTTTCCTTTTTACATTGTATAATTTTAGCTTCTGTGTCAAAAATCAGGTGTCTGGATTTAGGTTTGTATCTTTGGTTAGAGTCCATTGATTCACTTGTCTGTTTTTATGCCAATACCACTCAGTTTTTATTACCATAGCTCTGTAGTACAATGTGAGATCAGGAATGGTGAGACCTTCTACAGTCCTTTTACTGTTCCAGATTGTTTTGGCTATCTTGGGCTTTTTGCTTTTCCATATGAAGAGGAGAATTGTCCTTTCAGGATCTGTGAAGAAGTATATTGCAATTTTAATAGAGATTGCATTGAATCTGTAGATTGCTTTTGGTAGGATTGCCATTTTTACTGTGTTAACCCTAATGATCCACGAGCATGGGTGATCTTTCTATCTTCTGATATCTTCTTCAATTTCTTTCCTCAAAGACTTGAAGTATTTAATCATACAAGTCTTTTACTTGCTTGATTATAGTTACCCCAAGGTTTTTATTATTTGTGGCTATTGTTAAGGGTGTTGTTTCCTTGATTTCTTTCTCAGTCTGTTACTGTTTTTTTTTTTTTTTTT
>CABHPP010095651.1:753-23552 GCA_902168425.1 Peromyscus attwateri
GGATTTGCTGTGGGGGCCTCCAAGAGGCCCCTCTGGGAGTTTCCCGAAGCCTGAGGCAAAGGATTACCTTGTCTGTCCCTTGTTGATCTACATTCATTGGTCCAATGTTTTCCCTTACCACATCTTCTGCATACTCCAGAAGGAAGGGGCATTCTGTTACCATTGTTCCTTGAAGAAACATTGTTCCTAGGAATGACCTGTTTACAGTCCCTTTTCAAATGTCCTTGTTTTCCACATCCAAAACATCTAACATTCCTCAAACCTTTTGAAATTGCTTCTCCTACCCACGTATCATGCTGGTCATGAGTCTCCACATTAACTGTGTCTCTGATCCAGTCTTCCAAGGGTGCAGATCTTGCCTTTAACGGCCTGATTATACTTTTGCATGCTGCATTCGCGTTCTCAAAGGCCAAAGATTCAATTATTATCCGACTAGCGTCTGAATCGGGGACCGTTCTCTTTACTGCTGAAGCCAGTCTTTGTAAAAAATCTGTGAAAGATTCTTTTGGGCCTTGTGTAACTTTTGTAAATGACTCAGCTTTTTTTCCTGGTTCCTCAACTCTGTCCCATGCATTCAAGGCTGCCGTTCGACATAGAATTAAGGTTTGGATATCATATAGACATTGTGTGTGTTCTGAAGCATATTGGCCTTCTCCAGTAAGCTGATCCTGGCAGACCTGTATTCCTTTATCCCTCCATTGTTTTTCTATGTTTTTAGCCTCATCTTGATAAAAAACGTGCCACTGGATCCTCTGACTTGGCTCTAAAACCGCTTGTGCCAAGTCTCGCCAGTCCTGTGGTGTAATCCTATTATATGTAGACCAAGAGTTTAACATTTGCTTTACATATGGGGAATGCATGCCATAAGATACTATTGCCTCCTTAAACCTTTTTAAATCCATCATGTCAATTGGAGCCCAAATATTTTGTGTAGTCATTTGATCAGGCGACTGCTGTAAGGTTACCGGATAAATTAAGGGTGACTGTGTGAAAACAGGCTTTCTTTCTGTAACCTTCTGTTCCACAACTTCACTCTTAATTTCTTCTGTCTGAGTTTTGTCAGGTTTAACAAGTTTTTCTAAAACTGTTATCCTGGCACTTAAATTGACTATCTTTTTAAATACTAAAATGTGTATAAACATACTAACAAACTGCATAATTCGATCAATAGTAATCATCCCATACAGTTGTTCCATTGTCACACTGCCTAAAATTGCAGACAAAGCCCAATTTTCTTCCAATGCACACAGAAAACCCATTTTTTTTTAATGTGGAAAAAAATTCTCTGTTAAATAGTTTCCTTTAAAATATCTGATATGTTAATTGACTTACCAAATCTGCGCAGAACAGTAGAAATCCGAGGGAATTTCAAAACAGCCACCTAGTGTCCAAGGTGAATCGAGAAAGAGAGAGAGAGAGAAAGAGAGAGAGAGAGAGAGAGCGCGCAAGAAAGCGAGCTACTAAAAGCTTAAATCCAGCCACGTGTTGCGGCTTGAGCTTAGCCAAGCCTGGGCTACCAAGCCTGGGCTGCGGCTTCCTTAAACTCCGACCACGTGCGTTGGCTTTACAGGCAGGTACCCTGTTCGGCAGGGCAGGCCTGAGTTGTTTGTATCACCGGCTTTTAAGCTAACCACTTGGGACCTGAGGCCAAACCGACCTTGGCCCCGGCTAGAGAGCCGGCCGTCTGGAGCCGACCGAGGCGGGAAACCGGACCAGCCGCGGACCCGCCGCAAGTCAAGCGGTTTCTTATGGATTGTTGTCACGTTGGGCACCAAATGTAGATGTAACCAACTGTCTTATTAAATAAGAAACACAGAGCCAATGTAAAGATAAAAGCCCAAGAGGTCAGAGCTAAGAGTCTTACCCGCCCTCCGCCAGCTAGCCTCTCCCGCCAAGAGACCTCTCCGAAAAGGAGGTATTTCCTGTGCGTTCGTCTTTAAATATAATTCTGTTCTGCCTTCTCATTGGTTGTAAACCCAACTACGTGACTGCCTCATCACTGCCTGTCTGTACAGACCTTCAGGTCTTCTATGGTTGGTATTGAGATTAAGGGCGTGTGTCTCCAATGCTGGCTGTATCCTTGAACACACAGAGATCTACCTAGTTCTGCTTACCAAGTGCTGGGATTAAAGGCGTGCACCACCACCACCCTGGCTTTCCCTATGGCTTCCTAATAGCTCTGACCCCTATGCAACTTTATTTATTGACATACAAATAAAATCACATTTCAGTACAAATAGAATACCACTATATACAGCCACAGTACTTCCCTGTATTTATGCATTTATCCTTCCAAGTTCAACTTGGAATCATTTTGTCAAGATGCCAGAATATAAGCCCACACTAAACAGAGGCTCAGTATTTTCAAAGCCACATTAAATATATAAATAAATATAGACTATTTTAAACTAAATTAACCTCTTCATTGCATTAAATAATCTGTTTCTGGATTGTGATGTATTTCAATTTCTGTTTTGTTACGTTTGACATTTTGAAAATACAGGACCTTTGCCATCCTTCTTAATTTGGGCAGTCTCTGTTCTTGTTGCTATCATACCTCCAACCTTGTTGGGATGTCTTCCCAGCACATCCTTATGCTGGGAAGACACATAAGGTGGGTGGATAAAGGACCTGATCTGCTTCCCTTCTGCCTTCTACCCCTCTCCCTCTGGAAGGAAAGGTCTGAAATGTTGTTATTTATGCAAGAGTCCTCAGTATAAACCTCTGTTGAATTAGACTCCCCACCAGGTATTTAAATGGCTTGGGTTTTGTCGTAACTGGGCTAGTTGAAAGGTTCATACCCAGTTCCAATGTTGACAAAGCTGGTCTGCACCATCCACCTACTCTTTTAACCTAAATCTTCTCACGTGTAAGATTCATTGTGACATGAAACATTTGAATGAGTGATTTCTAGGATTAAACTCATGAAAAGTTAAACATCATTGTTACCACTAACTCTGGGGAAGGATAGAGGGAAATAAATGATGTTGGTGAGCTCAAGAACGTGAAACATGAGCCCTTTTACTGCAATACCCCCTTAGGAGACAGAGTGGGAGGGAATAGTATCCTTGCTCCATCTACTTTCTTCCTGGGTGCTTCCAGGTTGTGTCTTTAATTCCCGTTAACTTCTTTTGACAATGATTCATAAACTAAGCCCTCTCATATCTCAGCAGCATCCAGATCTCTGATCTCCTTGACATTATTGTACCCTTCCCATCATCCCTGAAGCCCCACCCCACACCTGTGCTTGAGACCCTTCCAATAGAAAGGATCCTCTCTGCTCTGAGCACTTGCTAGAATATCATCAGTGTTTTGTTGTTTTGTTTTTTTTTTTTCTTTTTCCCTCTTTTTACTCCTGGATTTTCATGGTTTCTATTCTCTTCTTCCAGGGATATCCATACTACCACAGGGAAGATCAAACGTGCCGTGTTGCAGTTCACCCCTGCTAGCTGGACTTATGTCAGATGGTTTGACCCTAAGTCTTCCTTCCAGAGAGTGGCTGGGATATACCTTTTCATGATCATCTGGCAGGTAATCTAATAGATGCCCATTCTAAGGGGGTGGGAGGAACAAAACATGAATCTTCCTGAGACTAGAATTAAAGGCAGGTTCCATTTCGTGTCAGCTGCATACTTTGGAAGAGATTTTATAGCTGGCATATAGGGTAATTAAAATAGAGGCTACTCTCTGAGGAGTTGATTCAGTGTGGAGACATTTTAAGATAGGAGTCTCTGAATTACAAATTAGAAACTGATTTCCTGGAAAAGGTCATATTTAGTGCCCATCTCCTAATGAATTAGGTGTAACACCATTCTGAAGAATATTTTAAACACCAAAGGAACTATGGGAAGGCTTTTTTAATTTTTTAATTTAATTTTTAATTTTAGTTTTTGCAGTACTGGGTATAGAGTCCACAGTGTCCAGGGAATGTCCTGGAACCCACCCTTAACAGATACTAGGGGCTGTTGCTTATAAAATTGAGGCAGTAAGTGAGTTGGCGTTGAGTTTTGTCTTTTCCTTATTAGAAGGAAGCACAGCTGGGTTTTCTAGGGTCTTGCACATGCCAGGCAAGCACCTTACCACTGAATCTTTTCTTATATTCCTAATTCACTTTTGGTATACAAAATTGTATCTCAGCTTTTCCCAGTTTGTATAATGTTCACAGAGCTGTCTCAGCTGTGGGAATGGGACCCTTGCACAGTGTGAATCTTGAGGGAGAGAAGCATTCCAAGTGGAAGAAATCTCAGTGTTACTGGGGAAGTATTCTCATGCCTCAGGTTTTGGAGACAGACTTTTTTTTTCCGTTTTTGCTTCCTGTCCCCAGAGGTTTTCACAGCTTCTGGAAACTCACCATGGGAAACCACATTTTGCTTAAAAGTTCTTTCAGAATCATCAAACATAAAATTTTAGGACCTTCATACATGCAGTGTGTTGCACATGTGCATATACCACACACACAATAAGTATATAAATATGGGAATAAAACATTAAAATAAAATGGAAAAGATCAATGTATATCACTTTTAAGACTCAAAAATCTTGTTCACACATGGAAAGCAATTCCTCCATTTAGATGGAGTTTATAGTTACAGAAGTGCAAGTGGGTAAGTCATTACTGTAGTTTGGAGAAGTCACTCTGCTTCTGTATCAGCAAGGTCCATATCTGAAGATTCAACCAACTATAAATAAAAATACTTTAAAAAAAATCCTTATAATCTGGGAGTGGTGGCACACACTTATAATCCTAGCACTCAGGAGAGTGAGACAGGTGGATTAGTGCAAGTTCAATACCAACCTGGGCTACCTAGTACCAGGTGAGCCAGTACTGCGTCACAAGACTCTGTCTCAGAACACCACCAACAAAAATTGGATCTGCCCTGAACATATACCTCACATGCCTCCGGTAGTCAGCTCTCAGATGGACCTCAAGTGTCTTTAGGTCAGTGCTGATTTATCTAGAGTTGGACTTTCTTTAGACTGGCCTGATTTCTATAAGACTGTAGAAGTACTGATTTGTACAATTTGTCCTGGGCTCAAAGTCTGTCCTGACTGTCCCAGCAGATCACACAGAGGAACCAAGTGGCAGAAATGCAAATCAGGAAACATTTCAAATATGTGATGACCAGAGATCATGCACTACCTTTCCACCACTCTAGTCATACATGTGCATGCACATGCATGCGCGAACACACACACACACACACACACACACACACACACACACACACACACACGCAGAGCGACCTGCTCCCAATTGGTCTGTAGTTATATACTGTCTTGTTACTACTTTAAGTATCAATCCCTGGGAGACCCCATATATTTTCTGAGAATGCTTTGGACATACTGGTCATTTTTAGCTCTAGAAAGCCTGTTTAAGGAATGTATGATCATGATGTAACCTGGCACGGGGTAACTGATCTCTCTTCTCTTCAGCTGACTGAGTTGAATACCTTCTTCTTGAAGCACATATTTGTGTTCCAAGCCAGCCATCCCTTAAGCTGGTGTAGAATTCTCTTCATCGGCTGCATTACAGCTCCTACAGTGAGGTAATTCTGTCTAGTCCCACTGCCATTTATTGAGGACATATACTTGCTTTGTTTTTTCTCCCCAGCATAAGGACTGTCACATCAACTAACAGATTTTCTGTGAAAATGTTATGCTAAATAATTGTCCAGAATATGAAGAAAACGTTCTGATCTGAGACCTTAGTACAACAGTGAGATTTTTTTAAAGTGGTTACTTAGTGGCATTCCCCTACAATGGCCCTTGTTTTCAACACCTGTACGTGCTGTCGCTGCTGGTTTTCTTACATCCTGTTAAAAAGTAGTAAAGGTGACAGCAGGTTTCCTAAAATGGGATTATTGTAAGTAGAAAAGTTTGTATAAAGTTGAAGTCACGAGTGGCAATTTGTTTTAGAATGAGACTTTGTTGAGATTCAGTTAAGCTGACTCCCTTTTTAAGTGCCCGGAAAGTCCTCCAGGACAGCCATGGTGAGCCTAAGTATCCATGCCAATATTCTTCTGCATTCATGTAGGGCCAGAAGAGGGACATCATTCACTGTCCTTCATGGATACCCCCAAGGGGCAATTTCAAACAGAACCTTTTCTTTTGTCTTAGTTTTCTATTTAGAAATGGCTTTTACACGGTATAGCTCATAAAGAATGCAGTAGCCACATCAGTGATCTGCAGAAGGAACACATACATAGAAACTAAGCAGTTAAAGGAGTTGCTACCTTTTAAAAACCATAGAATTATTTAGCTTATCCACACCGCCACCCCTTTTTCACATTTTAAAATTTATTTGGGGTAGAGGTGGGGGCCCAGGCACATGTGTGCCATGGCACTCCTGTGGAGGTTAGAGGACAAGTTGCAGGAGTCTTCTCTCCTCTCACCATGTGGATCTCAGGAATGGAACTCTAGATTGTCAGGCTTGGCAGAAGGTGTCTTTACCTGCTGAGCCATCTTGCTAGCCCCATCATCACTTTTAATATGCATTTGAACCACACAGGTGGAGGGGCTACCTTACCAAGGAGAGGAGATATTGTCGCCTTGCTCAAAGAGACTTTCCCAACCATTGCCTCTTGTCATTTGTTATCACCCCAACACCAGCTAACAAAATTAGAAAAACTGTTCTCTAGAGGGTAACATGTCGATCTAGTAAAGGCAAATAAGGTAATAAAAATGTGGGCAAAATGAGAAAACCTGTGTTCGATTTTTTTTCACTAGAGACTTTGAGTTAATGAGGTCATAGTTCATGAATGAATGTTATATAGTGTCTGAGTCCCACAGGGTTCAATGTAAAATTTGTGTGTATATATTATATTTCTTTGTCACAGAGTCTGTCAAATTCTCAAGGGAACCTGTAACCTCCCCAAAATGGTGAGCTCCTGGTTCACTTGCCTTCTGTAGGCACAGACAGAGCTCAGGAGTACTTGTGAGGCTCCAAACCACACTGTTTTATTTGACATCCACTCACCAAACATAGCCAGTCCACATTGAAATGTGTGGTACATGTAAAGAAGGTAGATTATTGGTGTTTACGCAGCAGAATGACTTACCTGACACACAGAAAAGAGGCTCACCCATAAGAGGGTTTGGAGGGGGTATAGGGAATGTGAAACAGTAAACAGTATATTAACTAACAGCATTTGTACCCACAATTTGTAACCATGTGGCTGTGTTAATGTTAACACATTTTACATGAGTTAATTCAAGAGCAATACAAAACACCTCATTCTTGTATTTTGGTATAGTTTATATATTGGTCACTTTATTAAAGTGACTTTTATCTGTCTTTATCTTCATGTGATAGCTAGTAACATCCGAAAGGTATTTTTCAGTGTAGTTCTGTCAGTGGGTGCTACTGTAAGCACTAGAACACTCTTTGCTAATCTTGTCAGCGGCGTTCAGAGTCCTGTCATGTAGCTAAAGTGAAGTGCAGCTGGGGCCCCTCCAGTTTCAACAAGACAAAGATGTCTCTGTTTTACCTGTACAATCAACACCTAGATTGTACACCCAAGATGCCATAAGGGGCAGTTGAAGAAGCCCAGCGCTGATCCTCTGGAGTGGTCTCCACTCTATAGAGAGGCTGGATCAGGCCCAGGCTGCCTTGCTTAGGGCTGTGGGAATGGTGCTGGATCAGTGTTGTCTTTGCCAACAGTGTGATCCTGTAAGCTGAGCTCCCTTCGCTCCCACCCAACCCAAGTTCAGAATCCCTTACAGGAGTGTTTGAATAGCTCTAGCTGGCTGCTCCCTTGAGTACAACTAGACCAGGCAGCTGGAATATGGCAAGCAAGGCAGGGCAGGTTTTTTATTCCCTCTTCAAAGAGATGCCATTGTGTAGAATCTTGGCCTGTAGAGGTGCTCATGAATTCCAATTTTGCTCTTTCAGACAATACTATGCTTACCTCACCGACACACAGTGCAAGCGCGTAGGGACACAGTGCTGGGTGTTTGGGTGAGTATCTGTGATTGCAGGGGTTTCAAAATCATTTGAACCTCTAAATTTCTTTGAATATTTCTTGTTAAGAGTCTTCCAGTATAATTCCCCATGAAGGACGTTGATCAAGGTCAGAAACTATTTCCCAAAGAGAGTCCTTGCTTTACAAAACAAATTAGATCCAGTATGGATCAGTTGAATTTCTCTGAACATGTTTGAGTTTGGGACATCATCTTGTCCTGGGCTGAGCCACACTTCATGTTATTTCAAACTTAGAAGGCCCCTGTGAAACAACTTACTGCATACCAAAGTATAATTTATTGCTCCAAGAATTAACACAGCCACATGGTTACAAATTGTGGGTACAAATGCTGTTAGTTAATATACTGTTTACTGTTTCACATTCCCTATACCCCCTCCAAACCCTCTTATGGGTGAGCCTCTTTTCTGTGTGTCAGGTAAGTCATTCTGCTGCGTAAACACCAATAATCTACCTTCTTATTTCACATCCAGAGGGGCCTGGGCAAATCTGTATAGGAAGATGAGTCCTGAGGTAGCCTAGGTTCAAGACCTAATCTAGGTTCTAATTTGAGTGTGACAGTAAATAAATGACTTCAGGCAGAGTTAGAAATCATTCACACATGGTTAAAACTTCTAAGCAAATATAAAAGAAACTATCATGCAAAATCCAGAGATGATTGTTGTGATCTTCTCTCCCAAATTCTCCTGTGTGTGTATAAACATGCTACTATAACAAAGATTCTAAGAGGTCCTCTATAGTTTTAAAGAATAAAAATTTAGATACCCAAGTTAGAATTCAGTAAGTTCTTCTCCACCCCAAGCAAACAAGGGGCCATTGTCACCAGTTTCTCCTGAGTCTGTGGGTGAGCCTGTTTTCCTACTCATGTGATTGAAGCTTCAAGAGTAATCAGGAGGATTAAGTTTCCTTTGTTTAGTGCTGTGTGGGAAGAAAGAGAATTCACAGTTCTAGGATTCTGGTGGACTCTGACAGAGGAGGTCCTCTGACATCATGTGTTTAGTTCTGGAAAGGAGGGGTGTTAGCTGTTCCTCCTCATGTCTATTGAAGGAATCTTTCCAGCCGTGAGCTCTTTGCTCTCAGTTAGGGATTCCCCGCATGTACAGTTTTTCCTTCATGTTTAAAAGTCTTCAGCAAAGGTCTTCTCCATAAAAGTCTATCAGTTTACTAGTGGAAGGAGACATGGGTCAGATAGGTGGGTGGTGATGTGACAGTTTCCTTCTAATGGCATATCCAAGAAATACAGTGCAGGTGAGTAGGAGAAACAGCAAAGTTAACAAAGCTAAGTGTGGCAGAAAGGTACGACTTACTGGACAGTGATTAAAATTAAGTTCCAGGGTCTAGAGCAGTGGTTCTCAACCTTTGGGTCACAATCTCTTTGGGGAGGTCGAATGACCCTTTCACAGGGTTTGCACATTAGATATCCTGCATATCAGATACTTACTATTCATAGCAGTAGCAAAATTATAGTTATGAAGTAGCCACAAAATAATTTTATGGTTGGAGGTCACCACAACATGAGGAACTGTATTAAAGGGTCGCAGCATTAGGAAGAGATAGTTCATCATTTAAGAGCTCATACTGCTCTTATATAGGACAGGAGTTCAGCGCTCATGTTGGCAGCTCACAACTGCCTGTAGCCTGTAACTTCAACCCCTGGGGATATAAATTTTTGAAAATATGAAGTCAGGTGCAAATGTGAGCTGTTTGGGAACTGAGAACTGCTGGAACCCAGGCTTGGAAGAATTAGGGGCCAAGCTAAAAATGAATCAATCAATCCCTCTTCATAAATCACAGGAGGACCCTATGAACACTAAGTAGGACCACCTTCAGTGAGGTACATACTAACGTCTGGGAAAGGAACAGAGCCTACAGGCACTGAGTGTTCACCCACGCCAGACCTCTACTTCCCTTTCTTGCCTCACCCCCACTCCAGTTGCCCTTACATTATTTCCTCTCTCATAAAATCAAAAAGCACTGAAGTGTCTGATTTCTTTTAATAATTAGTAACTGTTGGTTAAACAGTGCTGCTTGTGGCGGGCCGCTGCCCGCAGAGGAGAGTGCTCATCGGAAGAATCATAGGCCATGGTTACCTTTTTAGAGCTTTATTGAGAGAGAGAGGGAGAGAGGGGGAGAGGGAGAGAGAGAAAGAGAGGACAGATGGAAGGAAGGAGCGGAAAGGAAAGAGAGGGATGCACAGAGGGCCCACCCGCTTTTTAGGCTGGGACGCTGTTGCAGGCTGATGACGTAATTAAGGACCAAATCCTTACAGTAACTGCTTTATACTTTTTTGTCACTAATTTAGGAATGACTCCAGGCTTTAGCAAGATGTAGAGGGAGAAAAGTATCTACATCCCATCATAATGACATTTTATCTTTTGGAAGGTGGCAAAGGGAAGGGCAAAGGTCAAACAGGGCCTCCTGCCTCAGGTTTCCTTTCCACCATTTCATACATTTTTCTCCTGAAAGTGATACTTTGTTCTTATACATATTAACACTCAAAATGCTTCTGTGAATTAATTGCTGAGTTAGCTAACTACAGACTTGCTGTATCATCTCCCTCAGTTGAAACAAGTCTAAGTTGTTTTGTTTTGCTTGTGTGTGAAGTGTATTTGCATGAGTGTGTGTTCACATCTGTGTGTGGGTGCATATGCGCTTGTGTGTATGTACACATGCATGTGGAGGCTTTGAGTTAGATGTCTCCCACAGTCACTTTCTACTTTATCCATTGGGGCATCTCTCAGGTGAACCCAGAGCTCACTAATTGGGAAAGTCTGATTGGTCAGCTTGCATCTAAGATTTTCCCCATCTCTGCCTTCTGAAGGCTGGAATTACAGACAGGCCACCATGTGTGCTCAGCACTTGCTGGTTTGGGACCCAAACTCCAGTCCGCAGGCTTGCACTGCAAGCATTTTATCCCCTGAGCATCTCCCCATGCCAAGATCGGAGCTTTTCAGAAATTTCTCATAATTGTGCCGTTCTTCCTGCCTGTTGTTTCCTGTTACAGTCTGCCAGTCCCCATTCCTCAGCATAAGAATACCACTCTGACATCTAGAACTTTCATGCCTCAGTTCCAGTAGTAATCCCCACATTGTCTTGCTCCATTATCTGAGGAACTCCTCTCTCACCCTTGACCCTGTATTAACAACACCCTTTTTCTGCCCAGTTAGCTAGCTGCCAATGGCAGAGCTGAGAGTGAGTCAGCACTCCTGCACTAACTAGGTTGTAATCTCCAGTGCCTGCCTCTAGGCAGAGGGCCTCGGGCAATTCCAATGTTTATTTGCCTTTCAACCTTGCTATATCTAGGTCACGGTGGCAGCAAGCATCAAAGATACAGAAGGGGGAACTGTCTGAGATCCATCTACTGTATTGTCTGGCTACCTTGTTCAGCCTGGGGAAAAGCACAGGTATTTACATTTGAACTTAGTAAAGGGAGTGTCTCAGAGCCTTGCAAAAGGGAGATTCCTACCTCAAGGGTTCTGGAAATAGGTGGGGCAGTTAAGTGGTATCACAGTGGACAGGCTTCCTGTGTGCCAAGCCTTTGGATTTAGCCCAAACTAGTGCCATTTGAGTCTTAGTAGGAAAGCTATGCCAACCTTTTAGAAGGTTGCTGTTACTTAGGAATCCATCCAATGTGTTGAAGACAGTGGCTGGTGGTTAAATGAGTTCCTATGATTATTGAAACTAAATGCATCCCATGCTCACCACTTTCCACCACCTCCTGCTGGTCATCACACCTGGACTGCAGTGGTAGCCAGTGACCTTCTATCCACTCTCCTTCATACTATAGTTTGGCTCAGCCTCCAGAATGATCTTATTAAAATGTAAACCTTCTTATATTAAACCCTCCCTGACACTAAAAGCCAAGCCCTAGAGTAGCCTTCATGATGCAGATTCCTCTGGCTTCAACTTTACTGGTTCCCTTTTTTCCCTTCACTTCTGGCCCTTGCCCATGCCTTGCCCCTGCCAGGCATTCATTTGACCACCCACACCAAGAGGACCCTACTAAGGAGTTTCTTTGCCAATGCAGTATGACAGATCAAGCCAAATTGAAAAAGTATAAGAATAGCTATATTGAGCAAAGCAACTCCTGGGCTGGTTCACTAGCCTCAGAGAATGAGGCCAGAGAAGTCACCTGCCCAGGCCAGGGCAGGAAAGTTTTATAGATTGTAAGCAAGGGGTGATGATGCATCCACCACAAAGTTTGTGCCCAAGTATGGTCAAAAGCTGAGTACTTAGGCGGGGACTAAGGGAGGCTGGCAGGCAGCATTACTGGAGGAAGTTACAGTAGTCACCAAGAATGCAGAACTGGGCTTTCTGGAGCCTTTCCTTTCTGAGCAGGTGGGGTTTTGGAGAGACAGAGAGAGACAGAGACAGGCAGACAGATAGACACAGGAATGGGGCTTTCTGGACCATGCAGGGGCACCGGAGGCTAACACTCACAGCTGGTCTCTTCTAGTCTTTGCTCTGTGAATCCCACCAATTGAGAATAAGATCAATACCACAATTTTGACCCAGATTTGAAGCAAGCTTGATTTTACTGGGGTACACACAAGAGCTGTCCAGCAGACTGCCTTCTAAGTTGGGTTAAAAAGAACAGCCCGGGTCCATTTCTTGGACCCCTTTTAAGGAGTAAACTCATGAGTACTTGCAAAGCAGGTTTGCAGAAGAGAGACAATGGAGTGATAAGGAAATACAGAAAAATCTCAAAAACCACCATGTGGGCTACATGTGGATGGAGGGTTAGGGAGGGTCAAACAAGTCAAGGGCATAGGTTAGGCCAGGTCAGGCTCCAAGAAACAGACTTAAAAGCAGCAACTCAGCTCTTACATAAATGGAAACTTATCACAGCATAATGGCCCCTGCCTTCAAAATGGAGTCAGGCAGTTCCTCATTCCTACCTGCACTTATGTGTTTCTGTCAGATCTTTGATAGAGAACTGTCTTTAATGATGCCATTGAGTGGCAATTATTATTCTAGAATTGTTTATATGATGGGTGATAAGTTGGTAACATGTTGGAGGATACAGAGCCTGATTATAATAACTATTAGAAGTAATATTAGAGGGCCAATGAAGGGGGGGGGGAACCATCTTAGCCACGACCAGTCAAAATTTGTTTGAGAGACTTTGACTTTTCCTTGTAGATCATCAATTTAGTTGTCAATAATGTGAGAGAAATCAAGAGATATTAAAACAGCACATTCCAGTAAATTGCTGACAACTAAGATTATGTTTAAGTAACAGGTAATCTATAGTAAATCTATTTTGTAGAACAGTTGTTCTTGTTATGCCTACATCATGGGGGCCCTTAAAAGACCACCACAGAGACCGAATCCCATATGTAAAAGCAAAGAGCCTTTATTCAAGAAGTTCCAGCTTGGACCCTCCGTGTATCCAATACCACTGGAGAGTGCCGAGCCCAGGCAGGGTGGGGGTTTTTAATTATAGTAGAGGTTGGGGGTGAGGGGATTTCTAGGGTTCAGGACTCTGGCTAGGGACATCTTGGTAAAAGGGAAATGGGTGTGTGCTTGGGCTAAAGGATACCTTATAATAGTTGGAATTGAACATTTGGAATGTCAGATATTTCCCCTTAGATGCTGGCCCTTCCTGGGTGGAGTCAGCTTATGGCTTTTCCTGGGGACCAGGTAGTACCTGCCAGTAAGCCTGTCATGGCAGCTGTGTGGTCAAGCTGTTTGGGCCCCCACAGTCTCAGTTCTCTCATTCCTTGATTAGTTTTGGCTAATATTTCTACTGTAATATTAGTAGCTTTTGAAATTAGACCTGCTATTTTAGAAACCTCTCATTGTAGTGTTAATCCTGAAATTTGCCAGAAAGACCAGTTCCACCATTTTGGCTGAATTTAAACAAGCTTTTATTAAAATATTAAATACTATCCAAGATGGAATTTTAGCTAGACCATCACCTGGAAACTTTCCAGGTGAGTGGCCACGAGACATGTGTTGGCAGAGCTTACATGGGCAAAACCCATAGGCCACCATACTTTCCCATGATGCTTTGTCCTTGGTTTCTAAGAACTCCAACTCCCAGAATCCCAGGAAGTTATCTATCTGGTTTTTGGGCAGGTGTTATCTTTTAAGAACTACAGTTCCCAGAATCCCAGGAAGTTACCTGGTCTTTAGGCAGGTGGGGCTTACAGGTTAACTTTGGGTCTAACAGTAGTCCAAAAAGCCCTGGGACAGGTAACAGAAAGGCCACAATAGCAGCAACTGTAGTGGATCTAATAGATGTAAGGAATCATCTCAATTTTCAGGAAGAGCTCTTGTAATTCTATTAATAGATTGTAAAGATTTGCTGAGTAAAATAGGTGTAACACATCCTGTCCCACATAAGCCCTCATATCCTGCAGGGAGTACAGAATAAGTATTATTTTCACAGAAAAAAAGTCCATCCTAAGGCCAATCGTTTACCAACAGGGAGAGTGTGATAAGAAGTGGAATTACAATAGGAAGGGACATTTGTGCAATCAAAACATAGACATTATCAATGGGAACACCAGCTACAGCTTTTGAGACATTAGTGGGGCATGTTCCATTTTGTCCTCTGTTATCCTTGTATAATTTTCATGAGAAACCCCTATTCCATACAAATTTCTTTCTTAGTGCCGGGGAATAGAGGAATCTTTTCTGACACAGAAGGAGTTTTCTCCTTGAGTTTTTAGTGTTAAATGGACCCAGACATTTTTAAGTTATAGATAGGGTTACTCTGGGTATGTTAAATTCAATTGAAGTGATTAATGAATCATCCCTTCCCCTTCTTATTTTATCACATCTGTAATTTCTGTTATCAGAAAAATAAAACTGTTAGCCATAGGACAATCTTGGTGCAGATTCTAACAGCAAGAACACACTGTTTAAAGTTTGTGACAGTCAAACTTTAGGAAGTTTGATTTTTTTTTTTTTTTTCGAGACAGGGTTTCTCTGTGTAGCTTTGCGCCTTTCCTGGAGCTCACTTGGTAGCCCAGGCTGGCCTCGAACTCACAGAGATCCGCCTGCCTCTGCCTCCTGAGTGCTGGGATTAAAGGCGTGCGCCACCAACGCCCGGCGAAGTTTGATTTTTTTAATGGCCTTTTTGCATTCACTTTCTACCTCTTAGAGCTAGGCTCCTCTTCTGTGGGTTCCTTGGGTGCCATCTTGAGATGTGAGTGATGAACCCAGGAAGGAATACCAGCAACCTCAACAGCAGTAGGCATCCAGAGAATCACAATGTAAGGTCCTTTTAGATTCTTTCCATCTAGGTTCAAGTTGGCCAGGTTTGAAGCTGCAGACCAGTACAGTTACTCTGGGTTGGAATGGGTGATCTGGTGGGCAGTGCCCAGCCAGTTGAGCATCCTGGACCTGAGGGAAAATCTTATCCAAGGTTAATTACAATCCTTTTAATGACTCAGAGATTGGAGTGGGGCAGTTGCTAACAGTAATGTACCCGAGGGATCGTGGGAGATGGTCACCCATAGACTATTTCATGTTTGGTGAACTTTTCTCGGTAGGAGGTACAACATACCCTGAGAAAGTTGTAAGGCAAGAGGTTATCAACCCAGTTACCAGTCTCAAGAGTATATTTAGTTAAAAATCTCTTTAAAGTTCTATTCATTCTTTCTATCTCCTGAGCTCTGAGGATGATACATACAACAAAGTTTCCAATTAATGTTAAGAGCCTTAGAAGACAATTGAGATAACTTGGCTGTGAAGGCTGAGCCATTATCAGACCCCAGAAATATGAGGAGGCCAAATCTGGGAATAATTTCCATTAATTTCTTAACTACCACTTGAGTAGTTTCCGCTCAGGATGGAAAGGGCTCTACCCAGCCAGTGAGTATCGACAAAGATCAGCAGATATTTGTAGCCATATAGTCCTGGTTTGGCTTCAGTAATGTCCAGTTCTCAAAAGTCACTGGGTAATGTACTTTGACTCTGTTGACCTAGGGGAAGCATGTCCTCCTTTGCATTTACATGGGCACAGATCAGGCAGCAATCTGAAATGCTCTGACGTTTTTCTCAGTGTCCAGGTAGCCAGACAGGAAGAGAGATAAGTTCTGAGATCTTAGGTTACAAGTGCATGGTGTGATGCAAGGCCATTAGCCAGTTTGGGCCCAGTACCTTTGGTATGCAGATTCTTCCATCAGGCAAGATCCACCATCCATTGCAGCTCTGAAAGCACCCAAGTCAGAATATGACTTGATCTCTTCCGGATCATACTCAGGAACATCTTCATTGAGGCAGAGTGGTTCTAGTGCAGTTTGGGTTCCCCCAAAGCAGACTTGATCTGCATGGTTGTCACCTTGAGTTTTGTGGGGTTTTGTCTTTTTGTTGTTCTGGCCAGTGTATTATGGCCAGTTCAGTTGTCAACCACATGGCCTCTATCAAGTATGCAATTTCATGTTTATTTTTAATAGTCTTTCTCTCTGAGGTGAGTAAGCTCCTCTGTTTATATATCTGTCCATGAACATGAGCTGTGGCAAAAAGCATATCTGCTGTCTGTGTAGATATTCACCTTTTTTCCTTCAGCCCATCTTTCCTACTTTTTTGTTTTGTTTTTTTGAGACAGGGTTTCTCTATGTTAACAGCCTTGGCTGTCCTGAAACTGGCTTTGTAGACCAGGCAGGACTTGAACTCCCAGAGATCTGCTTACCTCTGCCTGCCAAGTGCTGGGATTAAAGGCGTGCAGCATCACCACCTAGCCCTTCAGCCCATCTTAAAACCTGAGTCAGAGCAATTATTTCTGCTCCCTGGGCAGATGTGCCCCTGGGCAAGTCTTGTGCCCAAATGAATGCCTTCTGGCCTGTGACCACCACTGCCCTGGCATACTTGGTTCCTTCTTCCATTGCTGCCATCCATGTAGAAATCCATGTCTCTTTTGGTAAGAGGAATGTCTGTCAGGTCTGGTCACATACATTGGATGATGTCCAGCATCTCCATGCAGTCATGGATCGTTTCCTCAGTAATGTCATCTGACAGCAGGGTGGCAGGATTTATGGCCAAGGATTGAAGGTCAGTCAGTCCTTATCTGAGTCATACAGGCATTTGACATCCACTGATTGGTGGCTTTCCTCAGCAGGATTTCCAGAATGTGTGAAGCTGTTACAGTTAGAGTCTGTCCCAGTGTGAGTCTGTCAACTTTTTTTTTTTTTATAAGAATTGTGGTGGCTGCTATTCCTCTTACACAAGGTGGTCATCAGAGGTTATAGGAGCCAGTCTCTTTGAGACGTAAGTTATGGTGTTTTCCAGAGACCCAGGGTCTGAGTCAGGACTCCCTTGCCAATGCCCTTTCTTTCATGGATATTAAAATGAAAGGGGTTGGAGAGTTAAAGTGGGGGCCTGTACAAGGGCCTCCTTTAAGTTCTTAAAGACCTGTTCATGTTCCTCAGTCCATTCCAAAGGAGAAGTATTGTCCCTGGCCATAGCAGAGTACAAAGGTTTGGCAATTTCAGCAAACCCAGGTATCCAAAGACAGCAATATCCAACAGCTCCTGGAAATTCCCTAACTTGTTTCTTGGTGGTTGGAGGTGGGATTTGCATTGTGGCCAACTATGTGGCCCTAGGACAACAGTCTTTTCCATACTGTTAGTTCATAGCCCAAGCAGGTAACCTGGAGTGAGCCAATTTGGGCTTTCTTTTTAGAAACTCCATAGCCTAAATGGGCTAGAGTTTCCTCAAGGTCTCTGGTAGCTCTCAAACAGTCCTCCTCATCTTTAGTGGCCAATAGTAAATCATCCGCATATTGAGGCAAGGTTACCTCAGGGTTCTTAACTATGGAAGAGACTTAAATCTGGTTGAGTGCTTCATTGAGGATGGTGGGAGAGTTTTTGAATCCTTGAAGCAGTCTGGTCCAGATTGTTCCCATATCCCCAATTCAGGGTTGGCCCTTTCAAATGCGAAGATGGGCTGACTTTATTCTAACAGGAATAGAGAAGAATTCATCTTTTACATCTAATACAATGTAAACTTTATGCTCTGGTGGTAATAAACTGAGCAGAATGTTAGGATTTAGAATGTTGGGTGAATGGATTCTACCCATTTGTTCATTTCCTTCAAGTCTTATGCTAGTCCTTAGTCTGAGTTCAGGCTTTGGGGCATGCAATAAGAGGGTATTCCAGATTGTCTGGCAATGAGTAAGTATGCCTATTTCAAGCAGGAACCTGATGTGAACCTTGATCCCTTCCCTGGCTTCCAAACTGATGAGGTATTGCTTGACTTGAATAGGCATTGCTAGTTGCACTATGACAAGTGGCACGTTTTGCCAAGCCAGAAGGATTGTCCTCTGCCCAAAGTGTAGGAATTTCCTGGATCAACAACTTTTTCCATTCCCCTTCTAGGGACTGGGTTGGATTTTGGAGGAGCAGATATTCCTCACTCATTGGGCAGGTTATAGTTAAATCCTTAGCAGGGCCTCCTAATTGCAACCTAGGAGTATCTTCTGAGAACGATATTGCTGCTTGGAGCTTCTTCAAGAGGTCCTGTCCCATTAAAGGGCAGGGACATTCAGAAATAACAAGAAAAGAATGAATCACAGTCCCTTGTCCTAGGTTAGCAGTCCTGTCGGTGGTCCATTTATATTCTTTGATATCCCCTGTGGCCCCTGTTACTTCTATTGTTTGGTAAGGGGTCCTAGGGGCTCCCATAATGCTGAATGAGTAGCCCCCATGTCCACCAGAAAATTTACAGGTTAGCCCCTATTGGTGAAGATAAATGGGCTTCTGGGGGTCTCGTTCAAAGGAATCTTGGCCTCACTAATCCTCCATAGCTAGGATTGGCTTGGGTTTGGGGGGATCTGTTTCTGGCATGGACATTCATTTTTCCAGTGGCCCATTTTTTTTTTTTTTTTTACAATAGGCACGTTGGTCCTTTTTTTTAAAGCTCTCCCCTTTTTTTATCATGGTTGTGCATGGGCAGAGTTGAAAGTGGCTGGGGCATGTCACACAGCCACAGTGGGATGCCCCATCTTGTTTATCAAAAGATCTTCTTTGCTGTCTCTACCGTCAAACACCTTCAGGGCTCTCTCTAATAGTTCTGACCTGTTCTTTCCTGCAAACCCAGCCACCTTTTGTATCTTTCCATGTATGTCAGGAGCTGACTGAGCAACAAAAGCCAGGTTAATCGCCTTGAGATTTGCCAGGTCCTCTGGGTCTATAGGGCTGTATAGCTGATAGGTGTCCAGGAAAGCTGAAGGTGATTCATCTGCATCCAGTTTCACATCTGCTAACTTAGATAAGTTAGTGGGCTTTTGGGATGTCATTTCGTCCCTTCCAACAGAACCTAGTGGTATTCACTGGGTGACATCCTACCTTTCTCAGTGGTGTAGTCCCATTGGGGTCTCTGTCTTGGCAGACTGTTGTTACCCTCAGGTTATCAGCTGCTTTTGGGAGAATCTATTCCCTTTCTTCAGTAGTAAAAAGGGTATGGAGAATCTACTGACTGTCATCTCACAGGGGAGATAATTGAATGAGATCGAATCAATTAGAGAAATTAAGGAATCAGGGTTAGTACTGAAAGGGGGGTTCTGATTCTTCTAGAGAATCTTGTAGAGATCTGTAGTGGAGAAAGGAACATACAAGTAGTGATTTTTAGTGAAAAGCTAAAGAGGAGCAAGGACCAAAGGAGATGCCACCCTAGAACCAGAATTGGAGAAGGAGTCAGGAGGGCTATATTGGGACCCTTGGCTTGTATGTGGAGGGGAAAAGACATGAGGAGGTAGGGAAGAGCTGGGGGGAGATAGGAGGGGGTAGAGAAGAGGTGGGGGGGAGGGGGGGGGGGGTAGGGAAGAGGTGGGGGGGGTAGGGGGAGGTAGAGAAGAGCTGGGGGAGAAAAGATGGGGAGGTAGGGAAGAACTAGGTGGTGGGGTAGGAGTAGATGTGGATGGGGGGCAGAGTGAGGCTATGATGGTAGAACTGGGGTGGTAAAGGTGGAGGGTGAGGTGAGGAGGGGATAGAGTGGTAAAGTTATATATGGAAGGAGGAGGGATTCTGCAGAAAGGTTTTCAGAGGGCTCCTGTGTCTCTGCTACAGACCCTCAGAGAGCCAATCTGCCGACAATCAGGGCTTGGCCACCTTGCCCATTGTGAACCATACAGACCTTCGTGAGGGGTGGGAGGTTGGAAATTGCTTCAGCCCAAGGCAAAATGTGTCAATCCAGTCTGATCTAGGTAGCCATGCTTACCAAGGGTGACATCTGAGAATCGAAAGTGCCCCAGGAGGGCCAGTCAACCCCGAATGTGGGCCATTCAGTTTCATAGAATGTTCAGAGGCAACTCTTAGTGAGAGGATAATCATAATCCTCCTTGACTAGAGGGGGCTAAATTTGTCAGAATTCTTTAAAACACGAGTAGAGGCTGTCAGGCTTATTATCTATTCTGTCTGTCGGTTTAGTCACCCCAAGTCCAAATAAGCCGATTAACACGGAAAGTAAAATGACAGAACAGAAACAGTAAACATGAAGCCAAAGAGAAGACAAAAAAAAAAAAAAAAAAAAAATGGGACATGAAACCAGACCAAGAACCTCAGGTGCACGGTGCTACGTCTCGCTCTTTGTCCTGGGTGGGAGAATATTGAGGTTCCATTGAACACCCTCACAACCTAGGTCAGGATCTCAACAGACCAGACTATGGCTTACTAGGGAGGCCTCTAGAGGCTTACTGCTTTTATTGCACAGCAGTTCACTCTGATAGTCCCTGAAACTGAAAGCACGCCTCAGAGTCTTGGAACCTCTCAAGATGCACACTTCCTGAGGTGACCCTTCAGCCTTTGATTTCTGGAGTGAGGGTCCAGCTTTAGAATTTGGATGGATGATCTGATCTCGATCTGATCTCGCTGAGGCCTCCAGAAAATGTTAATCCCATTGGGCAAGGATAAGATCACTACCACAATTTTGAGCCAAATTTGAAGCAAGCTTGGTTTTTATTGGGGTACACACAAGAACTGGCTAGCAACTCCTCCTAAGTCGAGTTAAAGAGACCAGGCCTTAGTCTATTTCTTGGGCCCCTTTTAAGGAGTAAAATTATGAGTAGTTGCAAAACAGGTTTACAGAATAGAGATGATGGAGTGATAAGAAAATAGAGAAAAATCTCAAAACCACATATGGTCTCCATGTGGAGGGGGGGTAGGGAGGGTCAGGGTATTCTCAAAAAACAAGTTAAGCTCATAGGTTGGGCCATGTCAGGCTCCAGAAAACAGACTTAAAAGCAGCAACTCAGCTTTTATGTTAAATGGAAACTTATTTTTAACAATACAGCATAATGGCTCCTTCCTTAAAATGGAGTCAGGCAAGTTCCTCAACTCAGCTGTCACTTTCTTATTGAGATGTGTCCATGTACACAGATAATGGCATGACTGAGGCTTCTTATGTCCTGGGGATGCTGGTGTTTAGAAAAATCTGCAGGTCTTATGAAACACATTGAGTAGATCCTGACCAGCATTTAAGTAGAGGGCTAGAGAGATGGCTCAGTTGTTGCTGGCCACTCTTCCAGAGGACTTCAGTTTGATTCTTATCACCTACATAGTAGCTCATGACCAACTTGTAACTCCAGTCCCAGGGAATCCAATGCCCTTTTCTGGTCTCCACAGGCATAGACATACATGCAGGCAAAACACCCATACATATAAAACAAAAATGAAGGAAAAATGAAGCAGAATGGAAAACCACCAAAGTAGGTGTCAAAGGACATATTACAGTTTAGTTAAAGATTTTAATTGCTCTTATTTTCTAGAATTGGGGAACACTTATTCTGTAAAGTAGGACAGATGCTCCGATAAACTGAGGAGTATAGGTCCATTTTAATGGAAATTAAAGGGTGGGGAGAAAGCAGAAACAAAGAATAGAAAGATTATCACAGAATTATGCTCCTTTAAGATAAAGACAAGGAAACAGAAGCATAGACAGATAATTTACTGTTGGTATTAGGTTGCTTCAGCTTACTTCCTTATAGGGTTAGGTAGAAAGAACTTCTTTATGCCTATGAAATTGGCCTGTTTGGCACATTTTGCATTTTTGTAATCTCTAATCCCAGTTTCTTAAATCAGATAAATACCTTGGTTTCTACTTGGTGACAGAAACTTCTTTGGTTTGTTTGAGTGACTCCATCCTGACTTTTAGCCTGCTCTATTGGGACCTGAGGCAAGAGCTCAGTTGAAAACAATGACCTACTGTACTTTTTTATTTAATGAGGGTTGCAATTATTTCATGAGGCTTTTGTTTAAATGGTGTGTGTGTGTGTGTGTGTGTGTGTGTGTGTGTGTGTGTGTGAGAGAGAGAGAGAGAGAGAGAGACAGACAGACAGACAGACAGACACAGACAGAGAGACAGACAGAGACAGAGAGACAGACAGAGACAGAGAGAAGAGGAAGGAGAGGAGAGGAAAGGAGAGGAAAGCAGAGGAAAGGAGAGGGAAGGAGAGGAGAAGAAGAGAGGAGAGGAGAGAGTGAATTGGAAATGCTTTGTTACCATCTCTAGTCAGCTAGTCCTGTGCTGTGACCACATTACTGAGAAAGCATCTTAAAGGAGAAGGGGTTTCCTCTGGCTCACACTTTGAGGATGCAGTCTGTCATGGTGGGGAAGGCAGGCAGCAGAGCATGTCAAGGCAGCAAGCGATCACATCTCTATGGACTGGGAAGCAGAAAGAAGACATGAAGTGGAGCTAGCTAAAAACCTCAGAAGTCCACTTCCTCCAGTGAGCTCCATCTCCTAAAGGTTCCATAATCTCCTAAAACAGCACTACCAGCTAGAGACCAAATATTAATATATAAAACACAAGCTGCTGCTTCTGCTGCTTCTTCTTCTTCTTCTTCTTCTTCTTCTTCTTCTTCTTCTTCTTCT